>JANHFR010005188.1:75650-86901 GCA_032468015.1 Mimophis mahfalensis | reverse complement strand
ATTAGATTTATGACACAAAATTAAGTTTCCAGGGGTTCAGAAGGACTCTCAAAATCTGGCTGGGATGACTTACATTATTGAGTCTATTACTCTGTTTCTGATGGCTACTACGATATAGAGGTTTCTTCTCAACATATTGGTCGCATTATTTAACAGAAGCATAGAAGTCAGAGCTCAACCCAGGCATCTTGCAATCTATTCCATGTTCAAAAAAAGAAATGTTCTATAACTAACAATATTCAGAGCCTTTTTTGTGGGAATGCCACACTCTTGGAAGAACCTCAATTAAAGATATTGTTCATTATTTGAATGATCAGACGGAACAACACTTTTAAAATTCTAGCAGTAAAACTAATCTGTTTAAATATAATTCCAAAGGTAATTTTAGTAGTTTAGGTTTCCATACACAGTCAAGTTATTGGAATGAGATTCAAAAAGTCATTTTATTTATAAAACTCCCACAGCTCTAAAAATTAATTCAGTATTTTTAATTTAAAAAGACAGTTACAGCATGATTAATTTCTCATCAGTACTGGGCAGTATCATTTGTTTCATTTAACTATAAGAATTATAGTCCATTCTTGTAATGTAGTGCACCAACAAATAATGTTTTAAAATATTGTATGTCTGGTGGAATCTCACTCACAGACTTTACTAAATATTTTATGCAAAGATAGTCTTTGTGTTAGATTATTCTAGGTGGTCACATAGAGCAATGCTTCATGTGTGGATTTTTTGGGGAGGGGGCAGCAAGTTAGGGAAACTATATTTATATTTTTACATTCATGAGCAGAAGTGTTTTTTAAAAAAGAAGCAAGATGAAGATTTTTGCAAGCTGTTTGGCATTACAGTATCAACAAGGTAACAATCCACCAGTATTTAATGTAAATTGCAAAATGGACATATGGAAAATAACTCATATAAGTTTCCTATCCGAACAGAATTGAAATAGAATTTAGAAAATAATTCAGTGATAAAAAAAATCTTCCTATTTTTGCAAGAATGCCAAAAGGCTTGGATCTAATCCAGTGGTTTTCAACCTTCCTAATACCGCGACCCTTTAACACAGTTCCTCATGTTGTGGTGACCCCCAACCATAAAATTATTTTCACATACACCTGTATTTGTATTGAAATATGTGTTTTCCAATGGTCTTAGGCTACCCCTGTGAAAGAGTTGTTTGACCCCCAAAGGGGTCCCGACCGACAGGTTGAGAACCACTGATCTAATCTATGCATGATGACATTATTTGTTGATATTTGTAGATATATCTTCATTTCAATGAGACAATAGTTAGTTGATAACTAACTATTAAAAATAGACAAAACCTAGTTGAACAACTAGCTTTGTGGTACAACCATAACAATCTTGAACTAAATACACTCAAAACCCTAGAGATGGTAGTTGATTTTAGGAGAAACCCTCCTATACAACCACCTCTTACAATACTAGACAACAAAGTATCAACAATGCAGATCTTCAAGTTTCTAACTTCTATCACATCTCAAGACTTAAAATGGACATCTAACATAAAAAGCATTATCAAAAAAGCACAATGAAGAACGTTCTTTCTGCGCCAACTCAGAAAGCTCAAACTGCCCAAAGAGCTGCTGATTCAGTTCTACAGAGGAATTATTGAGTCTGTCATTTGCACCTCCATAACTGTCTGGTTTGGCTCTGCAACCAAACAAGACAGACACAGACTTCAACAAATAATTAAAACTACAGAAAAAAATAATTGCTACCAATCTGCCTTCCATCAAGGACCTGTATACTGCACAAGTCAAAAGAGAGCTGTGAAAATATTTACAGACCCCTTACATCCTGGATATGAATTGTTTCAACTTCTACCCTCAAAACGACACTATAGAGCACTGTGCACCAGAACAACTAGACACAAGGACAGTTTCTTCCCAAGTGCCATCACTCTGCTAAACAACTAATTTCCATAACACTGGCAAATTACTAGTAAGATGGCATTACTATTACTTTTCTTATCCTTCCCGCTACCTATCTTGACTTTTTTTTATGACTATACCACATTGCTGGTACCTTTAATATCTACATATTATTTTTATTTATATGATTTGATTGCTTATTATTAACCCATAACTATCACTAAGTGTTGTATCTTATGTTTCTTATGACTCTGAATGTATTTTATGCTATTTTAGTTGTATCTTAGGATTCTTGATGATTCTTGACGAATGTATTTTGTGTTATTTTTCTTCTTATGTACACTGAGATCATACACACCAAAGACAAATTTCTTGTGTGTCCAATCACACTTCGCCAATAAAAGAATTCTATCCTATCCTATCCTATCCTATCCTATCCTATCCTATCCTATCCTAATCTAATCTAATCTAATCTAATCTAATCTTAACAATAGCAGCAATCTAAAACTTTGGGAAAAATATAAAGAAATATCAGCACTGAGCTAATATACAGGTGGCTTTTAAATTTTCATGCATTAAAAATAATTTGCCCAGGAAAGCTAGAAAAACATTTATGCTGCTCAAATTTAAAATTTAAAATGTCTCCCTCATTAACCCTGCTTTGCCTCTTTGTGACTCCACAATATGTCCATATAGTTTCCTCGACCACACTGTAGAAATGGTTTGCCATTGCTTTCCTTTGGGAGAAGTGGTTCTTGTTATTGTTACGACTTCACAATATAAATTCTCATTCTGCTATTTTTCTGGAGATCTCTCACCATAAACTATTTAGTTTTTTGAAAATAGCCAAGTCAAATGAATGCATGAATGTGTATATTATAGACAAAATCAGTTTGGTCCTGATAAAGAAAGAAAACATAGATCGAAATAATTATTTAGGACAATACAAAAAACACAGACAAGTTGTTTTTCTGCAGTTAGTATCTGCAATTAATACTGTAATATAATTCTAGGGAAGTTTATATAGAGACATGCCCTCTTACCTTGAGAGATACTTAATTGTAGTTAAGCACACTTGATGGCAGTTTTGATTGTAGGGCAATTATATATAATAGTATTTTACAGTGTAACAATAATACATTACTCCTGTTCATGCTTTTGTAAAATATTGAAAAATGAACAGAAAATATTTTGTTACAGGACAATACATCAATGACATAACTCTTGTTTTCAGAAAACAAATAACAGAAAAACATGCCATTGTGGGCATTATTATTTTTTCCTTATAAAAAGTTAACTGTTTGCATAAAAAAATAGTTTCCCTAGACCTTAACAAAAGATTCTTTTTTAACATACTGTATGAGACTTCTAACTTTTGTGATGACAATTTAACATAGTTCTTTTCTAAAATACGTTATGAACATTATACTTTAAAATATATTAGAATGATAAAAACCAGATATTTAAATTCTGTCATAGAGTACAAAGATAAGCACGTATTTGTGGATTTAAGAGTTTAAACACAATGAAGATGAAACACAATTGCTGTTCACACTCACAGCAGTGTAGCTAAAAATACTTCATAATTTTAGCTGTACTAATTTAAAACTACAAAAATAATTTTGTTTTATCAATAATATTAAGGATGCCTAAAATTATGTCCCCCCCCCCACCTGACTTAGTAGTACACACCTACAAATTATTATCTTTAGTTTTAGCTAAGGTATATATTTGTATATCCTGTTTTATTCATTTGTTCCTACATATTTCACTTCGTAATTTTACTATAATCTTTGTAGAAGTTAACAGTACATGAAACTGTTACCTTTGCAAGTGTCCTAGAGACTCACTTACAGTATTCTTCACCTCTTCCTTCGCAGGCTTTAAAAGTCTCTCTTTTAATGAGTTTAACACTTCAAAAGGCATCTTCTGTTCTTTCTTAAATAAATCCTTTTATGTAAAATAGACTTGTCGTCATCATCAAAAAATTTTCCAATTCTAGTAGTCTTTTCCCCCCTGTTCCGTTCTTTTTTTCTTTTCTTCCTTGAGAGAGTGATCTGGCAGGTATGTTAATCTTCCAAACAAAATAACCACACCAAAATTATCAGTAGTTTCTCCCAAAGGCTGTCAATAATTCAGTGTAGATTGCAGGAGGTCTGTTTCGAATCTCTTGTTATTCTGTAGTCTTCAAAGGAATAGACCTGAAAGTGAGTAATACTGGACCTGATGTTAAGCTTATGCGTCTGACTAAAGCACATTATAACACGCTGCTCATCCCCTTTCTAGGCTTTCTTCACACATGTGCTCAGTGATGCTATAGTAACGAACACAATACTGTCTCTCTGGCCATTTGAGCTTCTCCCTAGCAAACTTTATTAAACATTTATGCATTCTCTCTCCCAATTTCAAACCATGGCTTTTGCTCCTATTCTGCTCTCCATTCTCTTGCTGAACCCCAAGTAACAATATTGCCTGATGCACAGAGAGATAGACAGATGGACACACACACACCTCTGATTTTCACTTGTGACTGATCTCATTAATATCTCCCTAATACAGAATCACTATATACTGTACAAATGGTATTGGATACAAATTAGGTCATACTGAAAGTTAGTGGAAAAGAAAGGAAGAAACTGATATTGAATTACATCAAGATTTAAGTGCTTCCAGACTGAGTTGGCACAAACAGATGACTCAATTCTCTCTTCTTTCTAAAAGAACACATATACACACACACACTACACACACTACACACACACACACACACTCTCTTTATTATTGTTGTGAATGTGGCAATTTAAAATGTATTATACATGGAGAAACTGAAAGCAGAAAATTAAGATATGTCAGGATAAGCACAGACATGGTTAATAAAGTAAAACCTAGGACTCCATTTAATAGATAATTAGAAACTTTAAAGGAAGCATATGATCCAGTAATACCATTGCAATCTCTTGTTTTCTTCTCCCAAAATATATTAGAAGCTTCTGAACAGTTTAGGTAACCTCTACAGTGGATCTGGTTAGTATTTGAATGGGAGATCACCATAGAAGCCCAGGCTGCAAATCTAAGCAAAGAAGAAGCCCTTACACAAATCCATCCATCTGTCCATCCTTCCATCCATTAGGGTGAAGGCCACATTGCATCAAAATAACACAAATGCATGACCTACCAGGACCTTTTGGAACCCTCCGGAATATTAAAATCCCATAGAGAATTAGCTAAGATAGGATATGAACTGGATGGTGGATGTATACACAAGTGCAATCCAGGGCTGCAAAGGACAAAAAGGATGGGGGGATCTATATTACGTCTCAGGAACTTGATAAGATCTTATTAAGAAGAGAAGAAAAGATGCTTTCAAATTGTTACCAGTTTTTGTTAAGTCGATGGATCGGGGAAGAGGTACTCAAAGACTCAATGATTGCCTGGGGGAGAAATATAGGACGCTCGATAGATTTGGGAAAATGGGAACAAATTTGGACTAAATCATTAGAGCTAAAAAAGGCAGTTTCATATAAAGAAAACACGTACAAGATGTTATATAGATGGCACCTTCCCCCAGCGAGACTATCGAAAATGTTCCCAGGGGTTCCATCGACTTGTTGGAAGTGTGAATCTGCAATAGGAACATATTTCCATATATGGTGGACATGTCCTCAGGCAGGCAGATTTTGGACTAGAATCCAGAAATGGATAAAGGAAATTATGGGCTGTGTAATTGGACTACAGGCAGAAACCTTTTTGCTTGGCATTAAGACAGATAAATTGGCAATCTCCAATTGGTACTTGATACTTCATATAATTGTCGCAGTCAGAATAACCTTTGCACAAGATTGGAAAAATAAGGAATTACCATCAGAGAAAAAGGTAATAGACAAAATAATGGAATGTGCCAAAGCAGATAAACTCACGGAACTATTGAGAGATAGACAGGAATCAGAATTTTTCCAGTGCTGGAATAAATGGTATGACTGGGTAGATAAAAGGCAACTATCTGTGAACAGATAGTACTTATATGTAATTATAACTCTGAGAGAATAACCCTAGCTCATTTATTATGTAACTAATATGTATAATTTAATAGGAATTGAGATGTAAAGATATGTAGAAGAATAGATATTGTGGACAAATATTTGTTATATACTCACTGCAATGACAAGAACTTTTTGCGATTCTTTTTTGTGTATATTTTTTATTGTAAATAAAGTTATAAATTTTTTTTAAAAAGAACACAAATGCAGTAAACAATGGCTTAATCCACCACTGCTGCATGTAGTTTTGTCCTCATATCTGATGCAATTAACATGCATTTTTATATTGTGACATCATGGCATATACTTTGTTCTTCCACACTGAAGGATTGAACATGTTCCTTATAACCAATTATAAGAGCCAATTATAAAACTATTGCTGTAATATACTAAATTATATATTCAAGAAAACAAGAAATATGGGCTAAGAAATTGAAATGTCCAATCTCTAACCATCAAAGGCAAACTATTTGGTGAATTACTTTAACATTTGGATAGTATAGACAGGAATAATTTATATTATTAGTTGCCTTTTTTCCTATTGTTCTGCAGTTATATAAATGTTAACATTAGTATCACTAATATGCATGTCCAATTAGTGTTTGCTAAATGTATGAAGTATATGCTTCGGTGAGTGATTATATTCCTTTTTTTCAAATAAAATAAAATATACAATACAATACAATGATGCAAAGACAATAAAATATATATTATCATTAATTCCAGTGTGTAAAAAAACTAACTAACATTGTAACTATATGATGATTTAAAAAATTCAGCTCTAGAGACTAAATAAATTTATTAGGATATGAAAGTTACAATTAATTCAGCATCTGAAAAGGAATATTCAGCACTACAGACCCCTCACTTAGCTACTGCCTTGGACAGTGATCGTTTGCAGTTTTGACAATGATGAAAAAGTAACTTTGTGATTAACAACTTTAGCAGCATCCCCCCCCTCTCTCTCTTACATGTTTGTCATTACAGTATGCATTGTCCTGTGTAAAATTGTAATCCTCACGATTTTTCATTTAACAACTACTCACTTAATGATCTAGTCGCCTGCCCCAATTGAATTGCTAAATGAGGATTACCGTTTCCCAGCCTGGACCATTGTAAGGGTGTTATAGAGCTGTCAGTATGGGGAAAATAGGAGGCAGGAATATTAGGTATATTTACTGCCTTGAGCTGACTAACCAATATACACCCCGCCTCCACAAATCTGAATAAAATCTGGAAAAAAAGAAAAATATTCAAACAAATAAGTACCTGAGACATAACACCCCAGACTTATCAATTGTCAATAAGAAAGACAAAAATTGTGGATAGTGGGCATCACAGTACCTGGTGATTGAAAAATAGAAGAGAAAGAACTGGAGAAAATCACAAAATACAAAGACCTGCAAAGAAAAGTAGAACGACTATGGCAATAAAAAAACAAAGATACTGGTAGTACCAATGCTAATAGTTGCCTTGGGTGCAATTCCAAAACATCTGGAGCACCACTTGAACCCGATTGGCATTGAAAAAATTACCATCAGTCAATTGCAAAAGGTAGCTCTATTTGGAATTGCTTACATCTGCGACAATACCATTAAACCACATCTGCCTATCATAGTTCCATGGGAAGACTCGATAAGTGGATAAAAGTGCCAAACTCAGTCTAAACATCTGACTGGCTATGCGATCAACCATAATAAAAATAATGAAAATTTTTGCCTTGAGGAAGTTTGGTTTGTTATCCATTTCTATCTAACATGTATACAGCTCTTATTTTAGTTCTTCAACACAAACATACTCTGTAAGTAAATTCTCCTTTTAAAACCAGTGTTTCTGTGGATTTTTTTTACATTCCATATTTTTTTTAAGCAAAAGCTATTTCTGAAATCACCATTGTATTTTGAAATGAACCTAGAATCTTTAAAAAGCCAAAGTTCAATTAATGTTATTGTCAGAGATCAAGTCAGGCGTTCAGGCAGGAATAAAGAATAACACTGGGAAACCAGGTTGGTACTCCACAAGCTTTATTATTATTCTTCACAGCACAAAACAGCACAGAACTTCTCTGAAGAGGGTAGTCCTAAAGACAGATTTGGGAGCAACTGTGTTAGGTATATATCTGTTGCCTAACTAGTTGGGTGGCAATATATAAATTAGAAATGTATGGTTACAACGAAACTGTAATGTATAACTTTAAGAGGAAATGTATTGCATCATACTTTATGCTGATTGGCTAGCACTGTTCCCAATGGCCATAAGAGGGAGCTAGAGACATGGCTCATTCTCCCTGTTGATCTCTGATGATTCCAAGTCTCTCTGTTATTCTCTTGCTTACTGTTAATTACTGTTAACTGTGGTTTGCTGATTTTGCTACTGCTTACAGAATCAGAAGAACTGTTTATTGTATTTGACCTAAAAGACCGGTAAGAAGACTCTGTATTGGATAATTCCCTGGACTGCTGTTATTGCCTATTACCTGTGTATGATCTGGACTGTTATTGGACTGTGCTTTTTGCTTTTTCCCAAAAGCAAAATTTTTACGCAATTTAGTGCATCTGTGTGGTTGCTGTGCACATTTCACTACTCTCAGTCCCGCTTTTGTTTGCATGCTCTTGTTTATTCAGGAGTAGCTCTGCACATCCTTAACAGTAACATTATCAGTTCTAGAAGGGAGACCAAACCTCATTCCCTTGAAGCCCTGATGATGTTACCTAGTTGAGTAATGAAACACTACAAGAAAACAACCAAGCTCAGGGAGCACCAAGGACCCCACCTTCAGCTATAGATCCTCTCTTCTATTTTAGACCAATGTTAGAAAGTAGAAAGTAGGTTGAAATAGGATTGTGATACTGTTGCCTAATGTTTTGTTTTGTTTTAATGAAAAAAGCTTTTGTCAGGAGATGGTGAACGACACCTCTCATGCAGGATCATTTTGTAAGAATTGACAAAAAGTCTACTTTCAAGCTCAGAAAAGCAGACTATGATATGAAGAGTTCTCTTATTAATCATTTCCTCATATCTGGCATTTTGCTTTTCCCACCATGATTGGCTGTTACAGAGGGAAATAAAATCCAGTCTTATAAAAATGATCAGATCTCAGTTTGGATTGCAGTCCCTGGGATTAAATAGGGCCATAAAGGAGGAATCTGATCTTCTAATTGATCAGAATATTAGAAGTATAGATTGATCAATCTATAGTGTATCGATCTAGTTTCTATATATCCTCCAGAACAAAATGCATAATCTATCTGGATTATAACAATGAGGCTTAATCTTAATTTACTGGAGTGTTCTTGAAGCCTATGAATTCTGAGTTCCACATAAATAAGTAAACATTTCCAGTTGCACAGGTAAACTTTAATGTATTATGCCAGTAATTTCCAAAAGTAAGTTTCAATAGTCTCTAGACATTTAAATAAATAAATAGAGCATTTTTATTTTCAAAAAAAAAAGGCAACATCAGCACAGAGGACCAAACTAAAGATGATTCTAGAGCTATCCAAATAATAATAATAATAATAATAATAATAATAATAATAATAATAATAATAATAATAATAATAATAATAATAATAATAACAGCAGCAGCAGCAGCAGCAGCAGCAGCAGCAGCAGCAGCAGCCGCCAGAAAAATAATGACAATGAATTCATCCACACAACAACAGTGTTGACAGATTCTGCTTACCAAGGAAAATAGGTGGGCGTAGAAAGTTGTGAGTACACCAGATAACTGAAGCATTGGAAGAATATCTGAAGGACACTGAAGAAAACGTACTGAAGCTAATATATTAGGAAGGCTTAATGAGCACTCGAAAAACCAAACTGGTCTACAAGAATGACAAAGTCTTAGTCTTTGTATTATATCACCAGTATGTTAAAAAAAAAATAGCAGGCAAAACAGATAACCACAAGTCCTGGGAATAGCTAAGAGCAAGATAGTTGAAGAAAGAGATGATTAAGCTAATTCTGGCTGGATAAAACCAAGACTTAAGTAGAAATGCATACAAAGCCAGAATTGAGAAAGTAGCAACAAGACAGCAAATACTGGCTCTGGGAAGAAGCTGAAGAAACAGTGGACCTCCTAGTTGGTTTGTGCAAAGCTACACAGACTGACCACAAACAACGGCATAATAAAGTGTCAACAATGGTGCATTGGAAGATCCGCAAGAAATGCCATTTGCCTGAAGACGAGAACTGGTGGGATCACACACCAGACAAATAGAAAATGAAGTTGCTAAAATGGGACTTTAGCATTCAGACAGACAAGCCCCTGCTACATAATAACCCAGACTTCATAATTGTCAATAGGAAAAACAAATAAGTCTGGATAGTGGACATTGCAGTACCTGGAGACAGTGAAAGAAAAAAGAAAGAACTGGGAAAAAATGCACAAAATTACAAAGACTTGCAAATAGAAGTAGAATGACTGTGGCAAAAGAAAACAAAGATAATGCCAATAGTAATAGGTGCTTTGGGTGCTAACCCAAAACATCTGGAACACCACTTGAATGCCATCGGCATTGACAAAACCACCATCAGCCAATTGCAAAAGGCAGCTTTAATTGGAAAAAGCTTACATCCTGCAACAATGCCATCAAACTGCCTATCCCAGGTTCTTGGGAAGGACTTGATAGGTGGATAAAACTGCCAAATCCAGTGGAAACATCTAGCTGATTGTCAGACCAAACAGAATAATAGCAATAGCACTTAGACTTATATACCACTTCACAGACCTTTACAGCCCTCTCTAAGCGGTTTACAGAGTCAGCATATTGTCCCTAACAATCTGGATCCTCATTTTACTGACCTTGGAAGGATGGAAGGCTGAGTCACCCTTGAGCTTGGTGAGATTTGAACTGCCAATTGCAGGCAGTCAGAAGTAGCCTGCACTACGGTACTCTAACCACTCCACCACCTTGGCTCATAATGCAATTATAGGCTGCATTTCTGCCCAGAAAGTAGCCAAAGAAATTACATACATACTTTATTACGGTCATAGACCAGAGACCAAAACAAACAAGACATGCAACAAGTATATGACCGGACTTGGGTACAAAATAGCAAACAATGGACAAAATCGGTAGTAGGGCCCGTTCTGTCAACCGTACAATCTGTCTGTTATAAAAATTTAAATCCATGCTATGTGGACTATGATTAGTTAAAATTGTGCATAAATAGTAGGTACTATATTACAATTTACATGGAATCCACACATTGGCACCTTATACAACCAACAGATAGTGCTAGATCCGAAGATCAGCATGGGCAAATGAGACTCAGAGTAGCCAATGTGGTTCGGAACAACAGCTCTTTAAT
>JANHFR010005188.1:30757-42018 GCA_032468015.1 Mimophis mahfalensis | reverse complement strand
TCAGAACAGGCCCTAGGAAATGCACAACAGGTAAATGAAACACAGCTGTTTCATCACAAATATATAAGAACAATTAGCAGGCTTTCAAAAATTCAGTTAATAGTTCATTTTCGAATTGCCCCCATTAAAAATCAAATTGCCGCTCTGTGGGGCATAGGCCCCACATTGGGAACCACTGCCATAGACCCAAAGGTGCTGTTTCAGCCATAGCTGAATTACTGAATACTGTCAAATGTTCTAATCCGTAAGTAGGTTCTGAAGGTAAATGCTCCAGATAAATTATTCCTGTTCCTCATGTGCCTGCTTGAATTCTGGAAGGGATCACATGATCCATTTTATTTTAGATCTAATTAATTCCCCATCATCTGTACAATCTTGCTCCAAAAGATAACTTTGAAGACAAGAAGTCATTGATTACAACCTCCTCAAAAGACACCACATTACCACTTCTTTTGAGGCTAGTGGCATTTCACACTCCCTAAGAGAAAAAATTATCTCCCAAAGGAGCCAGGTTATACATATTCCTATTATGTTAAACTTATGTATGAAAGACAGAATACTTGGTAGAGTACATCATAGGATATTGTTGGAACAAATGTCCAATTTGAAACACATCAGGTATTGAACATTTTTACAGTCACCAACACAACTATTTTTCTATATTAAGATTTGAACTCATTTTGTAAAGGATTTGGAGTAATTACTACAAATTTATAGAACAGCAATGAGTGTTAGAATATAATGAAAATTAAAAGTTAAATTCTCCTGAGGAGATATTAATGGAGGTATTTATAACCTGCATGTTATAGCACTTTTCTATTAAACTCCACAGAAGAGGATATGCATTTAAGTTTCAAAAAGACAGATTTCAACTGAATGTTAGGAAAATGTTTCTCACAAGTAAAATCATGGTGGGGTCTGAAAAGTTGAGAATTACCCTGGATGTTTTCTAATCCAACCTGTACTGAGAACAGGAGTCCTTTTATCATCTCACACAAATGGCTGTCCAATCTTTGCCTTTTCTTAACTTGAAGGCTAGACAGTCTGAGGGAATTGAAACCGAATCCCTACATTAAGCATGGGTCTAAACCAGTGGGTCTCAAACTTCCTAATGCCGCGACCCTTTAATACAGTTCCTCCTGCTGTGGTGACCCCCAACCATAACATTATTTTCATATACACCTGTATTTGTATTATGTGTTTTCCGATGGTCTTAGGCGACCCCTGTGAAAGGGTCGTTCGACCCCCAAAGGGGTCCTGACCCACAGGTTGAGAACCACTGGTCTAAACTCAATAACTGGAATGGCCCCTTCCAATTTTAATTCTTTGGAATATTTATGTTAAGAGATTTGACAAAGCAGTTTGTTACCTTTGTCTTCATCTTAATATCTGCTGCCTTTTTCTTCCATCAGATCTAATAAAAAGGACTTCTGGATAAAATTGCCCATTTATTAAATTGATCAAAATTAACTACTTTAAAAAATGAACTAGCTTTCTTACATTTGAGTTATACATAATTATTTTTCTAGAAAATTAATGATTAATTAATGATCTAAAAATTAATGATTCATGTATACATTAAGGTTTCATAGGTAATGTACATTTAAAAATTGGTAAGTCATCCACAAAACATTCTGATATATTAACTTACTTCCTTTAAGGAGTTATTTGTAGTTATTTTCATTAGAATTTATATAATTACCATGAATTCAGTGATCAGTAATGGCCAATATATATACATATACATTTGTATACTCATGTACACAAATAAGTACATACATACATAATACTAAATAATCAGTTCATCAGTACTGATTATTCTACAATACAGCACCATCTTAAAATGTCTTGCCACTACAATGGACAATCTATACAACATTATATGGAAGTAATCTATTTAAATATCAAATTTTTCTTCACATATACTATGCCCGTTTTCTTCATAGTCTTCTCTTGTTACTACCATATCTTCGAAATCAGCATTTTCAGAAATCAATTTTCCACCTTCCCAGGAATAAGTAATAGGACTGAAAATAAATAAAACAACATTTTGAAAAGCAAACTATATAAAATTATGAATCAATATTAATTTACATTAGCCATACTAGAAATCATTACTTGAATAATGCATGTACAATGAACGTACTGAAGACCAAGTCGGTTATGATTGGTCTATTAGTCTAAACTCAGTAACTTGAATGGTCTCTTCCAATTTTTATATTTTTGTATTCCACAGGGGAAATGAACTGAATGGTTATAAGTTATACCTACCCATATGAGCAGATAAAACCAGAAAATCAGAGCAAGCATATGAAATTGTGTACGTTGATAGAATATTTATTAAATGGATGGAGAAGTTTTAAATTATGTATTTGCTTAGAAATGTCATGAACAATACAAGATTTATTGTGAGGGATTAATCTTTATTGGAAGAAACAAAAATGGCTGTATGGCTTTTTCTGATTTCCTGTACATAGAGAAGTGAGAGCTGGGTATACCAGGAAAATCATAAATTCTTCATTGGAAGAGGCGCCTCAGATATTTTCTAATGCAATCATTGCCCAAGACACGAATCCTTTTATCACCTTGGACAAATGGCTGTCCAAACTCTACCTTTTGTTAACATGAAGGCTACAGTCTGAGATAAATGAAACTGGATTGCTACATTATCGTCTAAACTCAATACCTTGAATGGTCTCTTCCAATTTTTATTCTTGGTCTATTTCTCTGTTAAAACATTTGACACTACAGTTTAATACCTTTGCCTTCAAAGACAAAGTGTCAAGTATAGATGAATACAAAGTGAGTCATCAAGAAGTGAAAGAAGTAGGCTGGGGTCCCTGGTTTATATACAAAACATCAATGAAGATGTAGTCACAATACAAAAATAGGAACCTCTTGCTACAGGATGTAAGAACAACCTTCTCTCTTTTCAGTAAAAGCCTTAAAACCTGGCTATACCAGCTGGCATGGGCTCCTGAGAAGCTGTTGGTAGAGGTGGTTGGTGCATTAATAGAGAAGGCACCCCCACCTCTTCCTTCCACAGCCTTGTTTTTTGTTAGGTTGTTTTAGTTTTTGTAATGTTATTCTTTTATTTACAATTTCAAATGTTTGTGGGTTTCTTGTCAGCTGCCCAGAGTTGCCTTCAACTATGAGACAGATGGCAAATAAATTAGATAGATAGATAGATAGATAGATAGATAGATAGATAGATAGATAGATAGATAGATAGATAGAAAACAAGACTAAATAATAAGTTGAGCAAAAGGGGAAAACTGGTAGACAAAACAGTTGGGAGCCTGAAAAAGAGGTGAGAAATTTTAGGAGGAAAAAGCGATATATAAAATACTATATGGATATTGTGGAAGCAAGTAAGGATAGGAATATATAGAAATATAAGGAATAATTTTATACTTTCTTTCCTTTTCTATTCTACTTTAATGTTTTGGCCACTACTTCTACTTCCTTTTTATAGGAGGCATACATCTAAAGGAAGAATATACTGAGTACGTATGTATATAGCCAACAATGCCGGAAAGAACCAGAATACATTCATTCCTAAATAAATATTAAAAAATTTAATATAAAAATTGAAAAATCATATTTTAATTAAGAACCTCTATTTGTAAATTGAAGACTACTCACTTCTCTGGTAGAACAACTGAAACTTCATAATCAGTTGGAGTGAGGCATCGAACCTCAGAATAAACACGATCTCTAAACCCAGGGAACAGAGAATTCCCACCAGTTAAAACAATATTCTTGAAGAAATGAGGCTGCATTTCTGTGGACAAATCAAATTAAGATTAATATTCTGAAGTGTTTGGTAAAAGAAAGAGCAATTGCCTATTTAAATTTGCCTGAGAGGTAGAAATAATTCAGATTTATCTGTTTTGTTTTGTTTTTAACTGGGATTATTGCTGATATTAGGGAATTTTCTGTAACAGGAACAAATATAGTCCTCCTGCTGAAAGGTCTTAACCTGAGCATAAGTAATGCAAGCGCCTCTCATTCCCTCTGATAACAACAATCTGATAGGCTTAAGACTATGTTGTTAACCTGGAATAAACACATGAAGGCACTCCTACCATCTTCTTAATATTTACATATTTTACAAATATAATTGCTTATTTCCACAAAAGGCTAAAGCCTCTATTTCACAATAGTTAATATCTTTAATTTACTTTTGTTCAGCATTCTTGATAGCGCAGATATCAAGGTAATTACAGCAGTTTTATAACACATATTTAATCATTTTTTAAATGTTTTTATTAGATTTGATACCAGAGAAATCAGAACAGGAATTCTTGTATACTAGAAGCAGTGTTTATAATAAAACAAAATATATTGGTTTCTAAATTTATCTGGCTCAAATTTTATAGATGTAGCATCCTTAATATAAATGAAGTAGTGTTAGGGTTACAATGACAATTGGGGCTGGAATTTCTGTCACTAAGCGATGCAGTTGAAAAATGTGATGTCATGTGACTACATAGCTTAGACCGATGTTGTTAAGTGAGGACTGCAGATCATTAAGTGGGGGCCTCCTTGCAACTTCCTGCCAGTTTCCAATAAGCAAAGTCAACAGGGAAGCTAGCAGAAAGTTGCAAGTCCCAGGTGGATCACAAGTAGGCTGATGGACAGGTAAGTGGTTATAGCTGGATGGGGGGAAATGCATGGGTGGCTGTCATGCAGTCTGAAGGATGGCCTAGTGGGACAACATGCACAAATAAAGCACAGCATGAACATAGTAGGGACTGGGTGTAGCTGCGGCCAAGTGAGTATGTGTGAGTAGCTGTCAAGGCATAGCACAAATATGGCAAGGCCAGGGTCAGCTGCTGTTGGCTGAGTTGGCAACCATTGTTGAGTGTAGTGTTACAATGGGGAAGTGTGTATGAGGGTGTGTTGGTGGTGGTTGGCAGTAGTGTGTTCAGCTACCGCAGTAGGAGAAAAAGCCAAAGGAATGTGAATGACTTGTGACTTTCCCTACAAGCTTTCCCATTGATTTGAGTGTGGGAGCCCAACAGGGAAGTCACAATTGGCAATCCCAAGTTGTGAGATGCTGCTACTGTTGTAGTGTGAACTGGTTACCAAGCATCCAGTTCATGATTGCATTACAATGGGGTTCCTGGGACAGTCAGAATCTTGAGGACCAGTTCAAAGTATTACTTTTTGGTGTCATTATAACTTCAAATGGCTACTGAACAAGTGATCATTGATTGAGAACTACATGTAATTATTGCAAATATCAATATTAAAATAGTTGTAGACAATGAAACCATTGCCTTTAAAATTGTAAGCTATTTAAGCAAAATAAAATGTTTTGTTGTAAGCATACTTCACAGATGCATCTTTGAGAATGTAACACCTATTTAATAAATGTACCTTCTGGCAAATTCTGAATTGAATAAACAATGGCTTCAGGAATTCCCATTTCTTGAATGCCAATATCTGAAGGATGGAAGAGTATTTCTGGAACTGCAAATCGCTCATTTGTAAGACGAAGTATTTGTTCACCAGTTTTGTACTTTCCGCTTAACACCATTTCTTCTCTTGGCTACATCAAACAATTATAAAACACAGTGGTAAAGTCTATAGTTCATTAAGTGTTATTCAACTACTGTATTTGATATGCAAACACAATATACACAATTGACAAATGTTTATTATTTACTTGCACACTGAAAACTTTAAACAGTTATAGTCATTTTATTACCTTACAAAATCCTTTTTTTATTGTGCTGAAGTCTGGTAAAACATAGTCCAACATCACTGTATTTTCTTCTTTCAATCTGGAACCGAATTAATTGAGAATGCATTCAATAATTTGTTAAAAGTTTCTCCAAACAATTTATTCCACAGCAATTTTTATATTTTAATATAATATATAGTAACTTGAATACTCTTGAAAGATGAAATGGGCTTTTAAAATTATTATTAGGTAAATGATGGAGATAGAAAAACATGTAGCGCATCTTTCATTTTGAACATCGTTATTTCTCCTATTTAAAATATTTAGGTCACCTTTATAGGCAAAAATGTCTTTTTAAAATGGATTAGAAAACAACATATCTCTTCTCCCATTGATCACAAACTGAAATCCTAATCCAAGGTCTTCTCAAAGATCTTTGTCTCTCCTTCCAGATATGTATGATGTGGCCCAGAAGATAAAAAATATTCCATACATGCTCAAAGAGTATCTTTTCCATTACAAAAATATCAGCCTGACCAGGTGACATGCTTTTTTAGGATCAAGCCTATAAATTACTAAACTTTAATAAGAAACACTTAAACAATATATTTAAAAAGACCATACTTGGCAATCTCCATATCCTTGAAAAAGTCTTGTGAAACATAACATACATCTTCTTTCACTTGATTAATCACATGAGTTTCATCCATAACATGGAGCTGCCTAGAAAAATTACAATAAATTTTTAAAAAGTTATTTATTCTGTTTCTTTGCCAATTTATTATAAGTGCTGAAGGAAATTTACCTAACTTTATATTTTGTAGTCCACTGCAAGGATTATGGAAAAAAACATTTAATGTTCTACAGATTTAGGTATGCTATTAACGTTAATGGTAAATTGAGGAATTTACCACCATTACAATAAGTTCTGGTTAAGGATTTGTTGAACTTCATAGTTCCTTGAATCTGAAGGACATGCCATTTCCTTTCCAAGGTTGGTACAATGAGTTCATAGGTAGATAGATAATCAGAGTGTTTGAAAGAGTATTAGAAGTCATCTATTCCAATCTCCTGCTCAGCGCTATCTCTCCTTTCTTATAATTTTAGCTATTGGTTTTGGTCCTAGGGATAAGAGAAAATAACTCCCACATTTCCTTCTACGTAAGATCTTCATATATTTGAAGACTGCTATCCTTTTGGTAGACTAAACATAACCAGATAGTTTAACTCCTTCTCCTAGGACTTTCATACTCCTCCCTGAATTTACTTTGTCAGTGTCCATTTTTTAACTGTAGTGACCACATTTGAATAGTTTTGTAAATGGGACCTGATCTATGCAGAGTAGAACAATTACTCCCATGATCTGGACTTTTTTCCACTTTAATGTACAGGCAACTCTAGTTAGCAAACACAATTGAGACTGGCAACTTGGTTGTTAAGTGGTTACTAAGTGAAACCATTACTGTGCTTACTTCAGTTTCCCTTTACTTTGTAGACCTGTGAAGGTCATAGTGTGAGAATTGGTCATAAAGTTATTTTTTATCACTGTAGTAACCAGAATGGTTGCTACGTGAAGCAGTTACTAAATGAGGACTACCTATATTTAAGATAGCATTTACCTTTTAGTAGCTACATTGCATTTCTTGGTTTATGTTTAACTAGTGGTTAATAACAACAACAGAACAGAATCTTTGTCATATGTACTATGGCAAAGACAGGTCTCCTCCAACCTATATTTGTGCTACACATTTTTTCCTATCAAAATGCAGAACTTTACATTTCTCCCTGTTAATATCAATCTTATTAATTTTAGTCCACTCCTCAAGATTTTCTAGATCTTTGGATATTGTCATTCAGCCAATTGTCAGTCCCTCTAACACCAGAATCACCTAGCCAATATTTTACCATTTTATTAACGAGAATATCTGGAGACCTTCTGTCAAAAGTTTGTTGAGGTCCAGATACATACAGTATCCCTCTGGTTTATTTAAGTAGCAATTCTCCCAAAGAAGATAAATTTAATCTATCTGATTTGTTTGATGATGGAGTTCAATAAGGTATTTTTGCAAAGTAAAAATAATGCTTTACCTGTAAGAGATTATTTCCTTTAAATGATTGGTTAAGAGTTTTCCTCCAACATTAATTCTGGAAATTAAAAACAAAGCTTGAAATTTTCATATATTTAAAAATATTTCCCTTTTTATGAATGTTTAAATGTTTTACCTTATTATTGCTTCTTTCTTCTTTTTACTTCTGCAGTAAGGCACGATATGTGTAAAAGAATATCCACTGTCCACAATAATACAACACAGTTCTGATGGGTTATCTCGGAAGTATCTATGGGCACTAAGAGCTCCAGCTGAAACATAATATACCATACTATACTTTTTATTAGTAGACTGATGTAATTTTTAAATGTGTTGAATCAATGTTAGGAGGAAGAGCAGAGAGAGGAGAATATCACTCACCATTTACTCTGAGAACTGCTTGGAATTGGTATTCTTCGAATAATATTTCATTCATAGATTCCTGAATTGAGCTAAAGTTGAAATAAGGTTCTGTGATGATTATATTAGTATCAACAAAATCTACCTGTAAAAGAAAACATTTCAAGAACTGGAAATAATTTTAAAACAAAAGTTCAGACATAACAACTTCCTGATATTAATTCAAAATACATATTAAAGCTATATTTTTATAATTAAACTATTCTGAACAAGTTTTAGATTGTACCTAGGACTTTCCCAAAATTGCTGTATAAAATGAATAAACAACCCATTTTAAACATATTTTCCACAATAAATATAATTTATAAACTGACAGTCCATTTTCAATATTCAAGAATACCCACAATGACCAGTTGTATGTTTGGACAAAGCCCATTTGAAGCTTTAAATCAGTGATGAATGGTATCCAGAGATTATCCAAATCAAAACTTGTTTTCAATCATTATTATTGTAGCAAATGTTTTAAATACTATGATCTAAATGCATTTTGTAGCAGTCTTACTTCTGTATTCAAAGTATAGAAAAATGCAAGTTACCTGATACATTTCTTTTCCAAAAAGATAATCCCATACTTGTCTCTGAACATCCCAATTAACCAAGTATCCCTGTTTTTTAAAAAGAAAATATGACACTTGCATAATTCCAATTTTTCAACCAATATTTGTTGGACATACTGTATTACTTAAAGAAATCAAAACGGAAATTCATTAAATTTTGATGAAAATGTAGCTGCTTTTCCTTTGTTCAGCTGAACGGACATCCATGTAGCAAAGTTATTCAAAAAATTAAGTGGAAAACAAAAAATTACATATATTGAGGCATGTTTCTGGTTACCTTCTGAAAAGGGAGAATATAAAAAAGTCCAGATGGATCTTTAATTTCATCCAGTTGGTTAGCTGTAAATGTTTTCAAACGAGCAGTCTTTGATCTGAACTGACAATTGGGAATGACACTGTGGGAAGGAGAAAAAAAAATCTAATGGATTCCTAAATACGCATTTAAACAAGCTGTCATCTGTAAGTGAACAAAGCAAATAAAATACTGTCAATATCAAAACATTTGAAGGGAAATGCTCTATTAAGTTAAATATTTTTATTAGAGTTGGAAGTAGCAAATCAATGTCTGCAACCAAAAAGGGGCCTAACACTCAATAAAGTTTTATACAGTTAAACCAAATTCTCAGTTCAATATTTTCAAGATTTCTCAAACCAATTATGCATATTTTCTGCAAAAAAGCCCCATGATTTTACTCCCAGAAAAGCCTTAAAAACACAAATGAAACTTAAAGGAGACTCAGGTTTTTAAATATTATTAACACTTATTTTGAGCACTACACACAGACAATTTATCCAGAATCTAGATACTTGTTGGATTAGTTCCTGGGCATCAGAAGGCTCCAAGTAAATTAAGTATGCTATGAGATGTATTTGCAAAAATCTTTGATCCATCTGTAAATAGAACACAGATTCTTCCAAATTCCCCTTGGTGGAAAACGTTTTATAATGAACACAGTTCAATATATGACGCATTCATAGTAAAAATAAATAAATCTGGGCGTTTGTGAAAGAACGTAGTTTGGGAATATTTCTCTCCATTCACGGTAACAATACATCCTGATCCATCCCTATATGAAAGATGTAAGAAACTCTATAGATTAGTCGTTAATTGTCCTAAAACGATGTCTCTGAACACAGGCTTCTATTTTCTCCATAACTGTTTCGAGCGAAAAAACCAACTTCACCTGACGTGAGCATGACTATACCCGATCTTGGCATTATAAGCGCCGTTATCCAACACGAGCGTCGCCATTTTTCTTTCACGTCTAGGTTCCTCGACTCCGCCCCATTGCCTAGAAAACCCTCCCCAAAACCTCCGCATCAGGCGGGGAAATTTCTTTTCCCTGGTTGTAGGCTACTATTGCGATATGTTCCCACGAATGGGAAGACCCATAGAGGATACGAGAATCGCCAAAAAGTTGAGATACATGCACATAAAAATTATTATTCTAATTTATAGCCTTTCCGGGTTCATTTTTTTAGTTCCGGGGTGGAGGTTAAACTACTAGCCCATTTAAACAAGACGCGGCAATATATAAAGCGGTTTTTTATTCTTTGTAATGTATGACTTACTAGGAGTGATAATTTTATTTAAAAACAAAATATTCGCACACCAAAAACCCCAGGTCATTGCCATTAACTGGAATGAGAACAGAGAATAGGTTTTCTGGGAGCGACTTCTAACGAAATTTAAACCGGAATCAATCCCATCTTTACAAAAACATCCATGCTTTGTAGATTTCCGGAGTTTGATTTTTTTTTTCAATTCCCCAATTCCGAATAAAGATATATTTTATTACATAGGAAGGCTGGGATGGTCAATTACTTGGGGCACGGTTTGGCAGGTTTATTTTCCCCAAAAGTTAACATATATTTCTCCAGTAGTCTTAATATAAATAACTCAGTTTGCCACTGGATGTTTGTTTGCATTTATAAACAGTTACAAATAATCTATACAGTGAAGTATTTCACTCTACCCTATATCTCTGTATTTATAGTCAGGTAAGAAGAACACATTCCTATTTAAATTACAGTAGCTGCAATGAGACTAAACTGGATTCAAATCATCCCTCGGAATGGCATTTTCTGGACTAGAGGAAGTTTCACCTGAGACGGGTAGGCAAACGTAGCTCTTTTATGACTTGTGGACTTCAACTCCCAGAATTCCTCTTCCAGTCATTTTAGCTCAGGAATGCTGGGAATTGAAGTCCACAAGTCATAAAAGAACCAAGTTTGCCTACCCCTGACCTGAGAGAGGCAAAATATTCCAAACTTTTCCAAAATATTTGATTATTTTATTGATTCATTTTGCTTTTTATTTATTTATAAAATTTATTGGCCGCCTATCTTACCTCAAGGTGACTTGAAATCAAAAAAGATAAAAATTTTATAAACTAAAACATTAATACAAAAGCAAACAATGCAGCTCAATGGGACAGGTGGGAGCAGGATGGGGGTGGGTGGGTTCCATTGTTAATCTATGCTCCCCCATTAACAGCCCTTACT
>JANHFR010005188.1:0-14865 GCA_032468015.1 Mimophis mahfalensis | reverse complement strand
CATTTACAACTTCTGGAGGCAAGTTGTTCCACTGATTAATTGTTCTAACTGTCAGGAAATTTCTCCTTAGTTCTAGGCTGCTTCTCTCCTTGATTAGTTTCTACCCATTGCTTCTTGTTCTGCCCTCAGGATATTGGAACATTGCTATCATGTCAGCCCCTGAGATATTGGAACATTGCTATCATGTCACCCCTCTAGATTAATGAGAGTGGTTCTATGATCTCTTCTGCTAGTGTGAAGGAATATAGAGCTCCCCTCGAGGATAGGAGAAGAAATGAGCCAGCTGTTGGGTGGGGGGATTTAAAAAAAAATTACACAGTCCAGAAAAAGAGGAAAGCTGAGAAAGAAGCTTAACATTTGTTTATTTACCTACCTACCTACCCACCCACCCATCCACCCATCCATCCAATTTCTATAGCCAACCCAACTCAACCAATGTCTCGTGGTAGTTGTATTTATTTTGTTTGGTAAAGATGGCAAAGTGAGAAATGTTGACAGGCTTTAACGATTTTATTATTCTATACTATAATAGTGTTCCTGGTATGACTGTTTCATGATCTTATTTATTTGAAGGGCCATCAACTAGTCCCTTCAGCACCATACAGTGTAATCTACCTCACACTGGGGACTTGAATTCATTTAAATTAGTTAAGTTGTCATTTACCATATTTTGACATAAGGATAAACAGTGAGTTTGCATGTTTGCAGATTATATTGAATTATTAATCTTAATGACATTAAAAGAGATTATGAAGAGCTTTGGAACAATTTCTTTAAACTTTAGTAAACATAAAATGATATATTTTGATGCAAATTTCACATATAGATTGATGGGATCAGAATTGTCTGAAACAAACCAAGAATATTATAAGAGAGTAACATTCATGCTCACTGATTTCAAATAGAAAAATAGATGTAGATGATTATTTTCTCTTGCTTTCTCATGTGTATATGTGAATGATTAATTGATGTTCAAAGATCAATCACACACAGTTTCAAATAAAAATATATTTACCATAGTATGTGCGTATTGTACCCTGCCACAATCAGGCATAGACTCTTGGCAACACACAACATAAAAAAAAAGTAATTATAACCTTAAACTGTTACAGAATAAATCCAATAGTCAAAATATACAGACCTACACATTACATTCTTAAACTTGCCTTTTGATTTAGGACATGTTTATTTTTCTTTTTAGTTATCAATAACAAATTTGAGTTTTTAATCTTAAAGAATGAAAGTTAACAAATTTAAACTGAATTCCAGTTGGCAGTCTTTGGAATCAAAAAGAGAAGCAGCTTTGCCTGCTTTATACATACACAAACATACACACACATACACACACGTACACACACTTCGAGAAACTCTACTTAATGTTTAATTAATTTATGCATGTTTTATTATAGGTATTGACATTTAAAGAAATCAACTGGCAGATGATCAGAATAGAAGCAGATGCAATCCAAAGCTCTCAGCATGAAATCATGAGTGCTCCAGTTCGTCTGATTACCAACCAGTCCAAAATTAGAATCATACTTAAAAGAAGGGTAATGCTCAAACTGAGTTGAAATCACTTTGATTATTTTATTTAAATAAAAATAGTGTTAATAATTAACATAAAAATATTAATTTGATTTATGAGCATTTTAATAGCAATGGATAAAATGTTATGAATTAATATAACGTATTAGTTAGAAGGGACCTAACAAGCCATATTTCTGGTCAATGTAGAAATCCACTGAACATTCTGTGGCAAATTTCCAGTTTCATATTATTGTAGTACCTTTTCTCTGAAAACTTCAGTAGTTTTTCCCTTTTAAGGTACATATATAAAACTGAATAAAGTATTCCAATGACAGTCAGCCCAGTGCAGAGTACAATGCAATTGTTACTTCCTGGATCTGTGTGCTATTCTTCTGTTTATATGGCACACAATTATATTGGCCTTTTTAACTTCATAACTATTCTGCTTCCTCATGCTTAACTGGTGATTCCATTTGACTTTTCAAACATGTTGTATAAAAAGCTGCAAATTCTCTGGATCCTCTTCTCTACATTATCCACTTTGTTCACAAGGATATTTTGAAAAACTTGGTGAAACCCTTTGCTTGTTGCTGTAAAGGACATCTTTAACTTTCATTTCAGTCTAGAAGTAGATGAAAAAATCTCCTTTCCTCATAATAAGTATTGGGGAGAAAAGCAGTGAGAATCTTGCTTCTTTTTTCATTTCCAAGGTTTTGTTTGGTAGTCCCATCCCTCTATTCAGATACTATGTTGATCTCTGATCTGTCCTCAGTTTTTGAAGCACCATGACCATTGATATTTATTTATTTAGCTAATTTATATGGATACCTATCTCATAGAATGACATGATCCATGATGCAAAAGGTAAATGATACGTTCCAATTCTAAAATCCTGTCTACCTCCAGTCTAAGATCTACCGATTTATCTACTTTTGTACCCACTCAAATAAAGTTCAAATCAGGTGGTCCTTCCTGCAATCTGCCATGTTCTGTTGCACCATCCTTGCCCTTATTTCCATAGGCTACAAATTTGGCAATCCCCTTTGACCAGTTGTAAATTAGAACCTATCAAACAGTATTGCAGGAAACACTCATTTGACTTTGGGGTGCTGTTATAAAAAATCCTACCCAGCTGGTATTCCCTCAATTCAGTGTACAGGGGACAATCAAAGGTTACATGAAATGTCATTTCAACTTCCCCTGCCCCACATAGACAAACTCTTTCACTCACAGGAATACCCTTGTACCTGCCCCAAAGCATATTTATATGAAGTTGATCTAATCTTAATTTAGTAAAAAATCTCCTTGTGACAGGGACTAGCAGTAATGTTAAATATCTTTCTATCTTAAAAATTTGTTTGTTGGTCGATAACCAGGGACAAACTTTTAACTGATGTCACCTGTGCAATATCTAATGGTGCACTTATATCCTTAAATCTCTGTACAATCCAATTCTGAATCCACATATAGTCATAATGCTGCCATTTTAAAGGGATACTAAAGCTAGAGAGCTGTTTCAGCACTCTTGTTAACCAATTGTTATTATTACTTGAGGTAATCGGATCCATTAACACTAATTTTGCCAACCTCCCCTCCTCCATCTCAATTATTCTTAGCCAGTAATAAACAGTCTTCAGCATGGCCCTAGTGCCGATCGCATAAACTCCCATTTCTGCCCTTACCACACATGCTGGGGTTTCAGGGGACACTGCCAGAATTCTCCTTAAGAACTTATTTTGAGTGATTTCCAGCCCAGGCAACTTGACTGACCCCCATATTTCTGCCCCGTAGGTAAGCAATGGTTCAATTTTGGCCTGAAAGACCTTTAACACGGAGGTTAATGAGGATGGAGTTTACTTGGGCCATCTGAGCCAAGGCCTTCTGAGCTCCGGCTTTTGCCTGCTTATTCCATTTTCCATTTGTCTGGAATACTAGCCCTAAATGAGTGAAGGATTGGACTTGTTCTATTCTTCTACCATTAAAACCTTTCTCCTCATTTTTTCTTGCCTACTAAATATCATTACTTTTGATGCTGCCATCTTCCTTCCTATCTATAACAGTGTTCACTTAACCTGACTTGGAACACCTTGGGAAATAGCCAAGTCTTCAGAGCTTAGAAAAAACTAATAGAGTCAGATCCACCTGGATCTTTGGAGGATACTGTCCCATAAGGCAGGTGCTGCTACAGAGAAAGCATACCTTTCCTTATGATGAAATGGAAGAAACTCTCTCAGTTGACTTGTTCAAAAACTGGCTTTATTTTTTTTTTTTTAAATTTCTTCAGTACAAGAAGCTAGTTCCTTCTATAAAGAAATTGGGGACAAACCCAGTTCACTATTCATCATCCCTGCCTTGACCATTTGACATCTGTTGGGCAAGGCTATTAATATCATTTAAAACAGATTACAGCACTTTATATTTTACCTGTTTTGTATTTATTCAGTACAATTCCTGGATGCATGCTTCATTTTGTTTATTGATTGTAAAGGAGAGATACTATTTTATTTCTGAATGAAACATTTTTGTGTGAAAACTAACCAAAATGGACGAACTAATTCTTAAAGAAAACACCTGTGAACAGTTGTTGGGATAGAATAAGTAATAATTTAGACTTCAAACAGACATATCTGCCACATAACATCCCAAACTTAACAACAATGATAAGAAAGACAAAAAAAAGTCTGGATAGTAAATGTGGCAGTACTTGGCATACAGATAGAAAAGAAAGAACTGGAGAAGATAACAAAATACAAGGACCTGCAGATAGAAATAAACAACTGTGGCAAAAAAACAAAAGCAGTACCAATAATCCTAGGCCCCTTGGGTACAGTTCCCAGATAACTGGAGCACCACTTGAACACCATCAGCATTGACAAATTCACCATCAGTCAATAGCAAAAGGCAGCTTTACTCAAAACAATTTACATCCTGCAATGATACCTCTAGCACCATCAGACATCCACATCTGCCTATCCCAGGTCCTTGGGAAGGACTCAATAGGCGGTCAAAAATGCCAAATCGAGTCTGAACATCTGGCTGACTGTGTGATAAACCATCACCACAAGTAATAATGAGGTTATTGATTACTACAGAGACCAAAGTAGCCTACAAGAAAGACCAAATGAAGACCAGAAGGTTAGAAGAGTTAGAAATAAATACATCAAAAGAGTGAAGATGATACTCCAAACTCAGTAGAGGAAATAACATCAAAGCAATCAACACCTAGGCAATTCCAGTCATTAGGTACACAGCTGAAATAGTGGACTGGACTCAAGCAGAACTAAAGGTCTGGGATAAGAAAACCAGAAAAATAGTGTCAATGAATCATGCCCTTCATCCAAGGGAAATGGTTGAGTGTGGAATTTTACAAATAAATAAGATTGTTGAAGAAGAAAAAAGGGCATTGGAAGAATATCTGAACGATAGTGACTGAGATGCATTGAAGCTAGTATTCAAGAAAAGCCTAGTAAGTAAGCTGCCCTACAAGAAGGACCAAATGAATAACAGAGTGGAGGCATGGGAAGACAAAGTACTACATTGGCAGTACTTTAAAAATGTAACAGGGGAAGCAGATAATAACCTGACAATAGCTAAGAGCAGGAAAGTTGAAGAGAGAGAAGATTAATTCTGGCTGTACAAGACCAAGCCTTAAGAACAAATGCATGCAAAATCCAGAATTGAGAAGACATCAGCAGATAGCAAATGCCAGCTCTGCAAAGAAACAGTGAGTTACCTAGTTAGCTGTTGCAAGAAGATCACGCTGACTACAAACAATGGCATGACAAAGTAGCAACAATGCTGCGTTGGAAGATCTGCAAGAAATACTATTTGCTTTGAAAGCGAGAACTGACAGGACTGACAAAACCACCATCAGATAAAGGCAGCTTTACTTGGAACAACTTACACCCTGCTATAATACCTTTAACACATCAAATAATATCTGCCTATCCAAGTCCCTTGGGAAGGACTCTATAGATAGGTAAAAATTCCAGATCCAGCCTAAACATCTGACTACAACCATCACCACTACCACCACCAATAACAAGGCTTAAAATTTATGGGTGCCTACGGTCTTTATTCACTGTTTATTAAAGGACTTTCCATGTTGGGCATGGAAGTATAGATATATCTGAACAAAAATTCTAGTTGTAAACTAAAGTCTTTTCATTTTGCTTAAAATTTCTCCCATTACCTTATATAAAATATAATTTCCAAACTGAAATGGTTAACAGTATTTAAAATTCCGTGGCAAGGAAAAGAAACAAGAATCGAATATTAATTCTTATGGGTCCAGGTCTTTCAGGTTTAAAATTATATTTTGAGGCATGTTGTTTGGTCTGGATGAAGGAATGGGTGACCTAATGAATAAAGGATAATTGAACTTGGAAGGTAATAAACTGAAGTTTTAATGGCATGCCTATCTATGGTATAATAAACTTAAAATGAATTCAGATTTCAAGAATCACTTTGTGAAAGGTGCCATTTATAAAGTAAGAGATAAATGCAAAGAAAAGTTTTTCTTTAAAATTCCTCTTTGGTGTAACCCCAAAAAGCTTTATTTAAAGGAAGAAGATTACAGTGAACTGTACTTGGTGGATTTAGAGTGAAATAATGAAAATTCATTCAAGGTGAATCCTCTCTCAAATCAAAAGACTTGGACCTAGAAGATCGTACATGTCATTGGTTTATCTATTTGCAATTGAAAGAAAAATGTGGTTTTGAAGCTGCCAAAATGAACTTGAAATGTTCATCATTGTATCATCTTATAGCTAAGGTTTCTAAAATCCTGTTACAATGAAACCTAGAAAATGAGTATGTTAAACATTGTATGATTCAGTGGGCAAGAGATGTTAGTTATAATGTTAGACCAGTGGGAAAACACGTGGACTAAAAGACTGATATTCACATTGAATTACAATCTTTACAAGAGCTTCTGTAAAGTAATGTGCTAGTTGTATTTGATGCCAGATAAACCATCAAAGATGTATAAGGATGTTTCAAATATTTGTGGGAAATGCAACTGTAAGGAGGGTACTTTTTATCAAGTTGTGGACATGTGAAGTGTAGACTTTCTAAATATAATAATAGATTGCTTACCAAGGGCTTTGAAGTTCAACTTTGCCCTTAAATACCTTTTTTAGTAGCTAGATGACGTCAATTGGTAGCAAATAGATTTGCAGAAGCTTATAAACTGTGGGCCTGCTTTGCAAAGGGAGGAACTATTATTGCTATAATATAATCATCAGTATTTAACTGGGGGGACAATATACGTATATGTGTTTTCATTTGTATCTTATATTAAGAAAACCTTTAATAAAATATATTAAAAGCAACATCTAAAATTGACCTTTTTTCCTTTGATAGTTAAAAGATTGCAATGTGGTGGCATCCAAACTAATTTTAATACTGGATGATTTACTGTGGGTTTTGACTGATTCCCAGTTGAAAGCTATGGTACAGTATGCTAAATCCCTTAGTGAAGCAATAGAGAAATCAGCTGAACAGAGGAAAAGCCTTGCTTCTGAACCTTTGCAGGTAAGCCAATCAGGTGTTTTATATCTTAATGTTATTGATACAAATTAGTTTAGAAAACTCTAGTATGTGCTTCTATGGGATTTCAAACAGTAGGTGTTTTTTCCCCAAGATTGGTAGCATCAGTTTGAATTCTATAAGAAATTACATAACAAAGGTTAAAATATTTTTTAGTTTAAAATGTTATATTATTCCTCTGAGACAGAAGAATCAATTGTTATGAACATTTATTATTAGAATAGACAATGTAATAACTAGAATATCATACAGGACAAAGCTGGAATTAATTAATTTTGGATATTTTTGTATTACTTTCTGCTTTGAATCTTTTTATAACTTAACTAGCTGATGACCCGGCTTTGTCTGGGTATAGTGGGGCCTGGCTAACTCGTCCCACCTCCTCCTCCGCTGCTTCCCGCTGCCTCCCCATTCTCTGTCGGCCCCACCTGGCCCAAACCCTCGCAGCCTCCTCAGCCAAGATGGAGGAGAGATGGCTGGGCAACAAAGGCTTTTGCCTCTCCCAGCCATTGTTCCTACAATTCCCAGTGTTCTTTGCCCGATTTGCTTGCCTTGCCCCTATTGGCTGGAGACTCTCTGTTGCCTGGTAACAGTCTGCACTTGGAGAGTCCAGGTTTTTGGCTGTAGAGGTGTCGGGGTGTCTACTTCGGCATACTCTTTGGGGGACAAAGACTGGTCAACCATGTTCCTAACCACCACCCCCCCAGTGCTCGTCTACAGAGGTGCCTGTGAAGTTTGGGCCATTTTGGCACATGGGTGAAAGAGCCTATTGAGGACATACCCACAAACTCCAGCATCGAATGCTTCTGTTTTATAGATACAGATGATGGTAAAGACTAGTTGGCCAATCTTGTTATTGTTCTTATTTTTCTTGTTCTTAATTTATTTTGTATTTATTATTTATATGATATTTTATTGTAGTTGTATTTTGTGCTGTCTAGTGTTGACTGGAGTCAGGTGCCCAAATTGAATAAATATAATTAAATCAAATTAAATAATTTCTAGAAACATTCAGAATACTACTTCGAAAAAAATCTGTTTCACAAGGTCTTGAATTTAAACTGCTACACCTCAGCAGTATCACTCTTGTTATTCAATTTAGTAGCAATAACTATGCCAAATAACTCTGAAGATTTAAGTATAATTTGTATTTCATTTGAAAATATTATTTAATATAAAAGCATGTTTTTATGTTATGATGTTTCAGTGAAGTTTATGTTGTACTTAAATTGTTTCAGAGTTCCATGTCAGCACACAATTCTCAGGAAATGAAAACTCAACAGTCTTCAGCAGCTTCTGATCAAAACGATGCAATTGTACGATTATTCAATGATTTTGATGTTAAGGAAACATCTTATCATCTAGCAATTTCTCATTTGGATCTGCATATCTGTGATGATATTTACACCAAGGAAAAGGGCAAGAGTTTTATTTATTATCTTTATGATTGGCCAAAATTGTATGACTCTATGTTAAATTACTATATATTTCCAGCTTATTTTGCTTGTACATTTTTAGGTCTATGCACTTGTTCTTAAATATCAATCGGTGCAAAAAAATTGTTTATTAATCAAACTTAGATTTCTGCCATCTCTCTGAAGACAACTCTGAACACAGTACAATAAATGGATAAAACCACATATGAAACTACAGATATAAAAATATACAAATCACTTTAAAAGTAAATATTATAAAAACAAAGAATCAAACCTAGGCAAAGAGAAGATAAAAGTAGTCATGAAACTATTTAAACATTTCTTTGTTCCCTGGGAGTCCCAGGCCTGATAACATAGCCAGATCCTGATGGTCTTTTGGGATATCAAAAGAATTGGAAGCTAATCTAATTTGGGGTGGGTGGGTAAGAGAATATCCCATATGGTGGGTGGCATAGCTAAGAAGGCATGCCTCTTGGGACAAATAGAGTAGGGTAGGGCAGGACAAACACTTTATTTGGTCACACAAAAGGCACCTTTATTTGGAACAGCTTACACCCTGCAACTCTTAGCTGTAACATCAAATCTTTTTTCCTCACTTGACTTCCCCATTTCCGCTCTCCCCTCCCACTGTTCTACTTTTGTACTTTGTATTTTATAATACTCTATAACTTAATAAAAAAAGTGAAAGAAAAAAAGAAATTTACATAATCTTGTTTAGTTGCTATTGTTTTCCTAAATAAAATTACAGTGCAGCAGATTTGAGAGCCACCAAGAAGAGAAGCATATTGCTTCAGATGAACCATAATACTTTCCTTCCAGAAGAAATAAATACGAATGATGACATGTAATATTATGCATTGTATTATTTTACAGATGCAAACAGGCGTGTTTCAGGAGGTGCTATGCAGCTGTCCTTTAGTCAGTTAACTATAGACTACTATCCATTTCACAAAGCAGGTAAAAGTTGAATTCTGTTTTCTGATTGTAAAACTGCTTGATCAGCATGTAATTTTTCCATAGTAAATCTTAAATATGTAAATATGTTATTGACCAAAGTAAATTGAGGGTATTGCAGATATAAAACTTTGCACAATAAGTTATACTGTATGTTATCCCAATTCAAAAAGATGCTGAAATGTTTGGAAATAGCTATAGTGTTCTGAGAATTTCAATTATGCTTAGCAGCTCTTAAAAACAGTCTTTCCCAATCTGTTGACATCTAGATGTCTTCAGTCAATACACTCATGGATTAGTGGTAGTTATGGTCATTCAGTGGCATATAAAATTACACATAGAATGGAGAAGATTCTACAAAGGATTTTTTCCTCTCTTAATGCTAGAGTTTAAAGTTATCCGATAGGGATATAAGGATAGGGATAAAGTTGTCCAGCAAGAGAGTCATTAAGAAAAAGTATTTCTTTACACAACATGCACAGGTAGTACTTGGCAGCTGGGAGCAGAATCTTCGCCATTGAGCAAAGCAATCATTAAGTGAGGTGTCACATGACTGCTTCACTCAACGGCCACAATCCCAGTATTCCTGGTAATGGTAACTAAGTGACAAATGCTGACAAATGCTGGATTAGATGGATCTTTGAAATGATATAGCAAGTCTTCTTGAATTCATTACATCTTTACTGCCTTAATACTGATGTTAGACAATTACAAACTGGAATCTAAACTAATAATTTAAATAGTTTCAAATATTTTAAAGTACATCAAATATGAATAAAACATTAAAACATTATAAATGGATGCTTAAATTTCTTTTCATTTTTATTAAATATATACAATTGCAGATGAGAGCTGCAGCCATTGGATGCATTACAGTGATGCTACAAAAATCAGAAGTGAATGGGCAGAAGAACTGCTGCAAGAGTTCAAAGGAAATGTTGAATTGCTTAAACAGGCTGTGAAGGATCACAATTTAGATTCTCCTGTTAAATCCCCATTTCAGGAGTCTCCACAGCATATACAGATAGGTATTTAGGATTTTTCATTTACCTTTAAAATCTGTTTGTGAACCCAGGTCCTATTAATTTGTTTTGATTTTATTAGAAACACCAATACATTTGCTTTGAATAAATTTGGCTGTCTTTCCTTATATTTTTGTAATCTTTATTCATATTATATTGTACTCTCCCATGTGAGTAGAAAATTAATTTGGGAGATTGATGCTTATAATATAAATAATATTTATTAGTAAAGATAAATAATGTATTAGGTTTCCAATCCTCTATGGTCAGTTTTCTTTCATTGCCTTCTCTTATTGAAATTTTAGTTTAATTATTTCTCCATTACCTGGCAACATGAATGGAGGGGATTTTAGAAGGCAGACTACACTGTTATTTGCTTTTATGCTTTTTGTTTCTTTTAGGCAAGGATCAAATGTCAAAAGGAATTTCTAAGAGTTTTGTGTCATCACAGCAGCCAAAGGAGAAATTGATGTCTAGCCCAGTGGTAGTTAGACTTGCAGATGTCAATTTTTATCAGGTACATTTAAATAATGACTGCTACAACAAATTAATATTACTCTTCTTTTATGTTCCAAATTATGAGATTCTTAATACAAGTGTTGACTATCAATCAGAATGACAGAGATTTTGCCAAACTCTGGCATAAAGGGATATTTTCTTATGTGAAGCTATTTCTGTTAGTTTTTAATCTTATAATTGGCAGAAAAAGTATTTCATCAGATTACATGGACATTATGTCATCTGCCATCCCTTTTGCCTTTCCAGTTTATAAGTTATCAGAATGAAAATCAGGAACTATTTGCTGGTTAAATTTTTTAGTTTTTCTTTCCACTGCAATTTAATTGGAGAGTTGGCTGATTTCTTAAGCTTGATTTAGACTTGCCCACTACTGTTCATAGGCATTGATGCATACCTATGCTGGGAAGGGATTGATGGGTAAGTATAGTTTGCAGATGGTTGCAGATAGACTGATGTACACACCATCCAAATCTCAACTATATATTGTACTAGCTGATTACCGGGCTTCGCCCACGTATAGTCTGTTGGTTTTTCCGTCCCTGCTCCCGCCACCGCCTCTGTCCCCCCTGCTGCTTCCGCCACTGCATCTTCTGTCCCTGCTTGGCCGCACCCAGACTAACTTTGTCCTGGCAGCTCTGCTGCTGCATCTTCTGTCCCCACTCCCGTTTCTCCGCTGCTGCCTCCTCCTGAAGGCCGCCATCGCCACCAGTTCAAAATATCACCTGTACTGCACATGCACCATGCACATCCTCACGTGGCTTTCTGGTGCCCCTTGTGGAGTGCCAGAGAAAATTCTACTCGCTTGCCAGTCAGTGTTGGGGGTGGGGGTCAGCACTTCAACCCTTTTAGGGGGCACAGATCCCCCAACAGTGTCTCACCCCCACTGTGTTGCTGGATGGTAAGTTATCTGCATGCGAAGTTTGGTTGAGATTGGGCCAGGCATTTTTTTCTGTTCATAAGTTTTTTATTGTTTTTTAGTTACATTCAATCTCCTTGCATGGGCAGAGTTGTTTCAGGTATTATTTAAAAACATAATTTCCATATATATTATAATACTCAAATATTAAAATTTTTAACGTACTCAATATCTTCTTGAAACACCAGTTTAAATATCTTTGCTTACATGCATTCAATATTAAAATTCATTGCTTAGCCAACTTAACAATTTCATCATAAAGATTATTAAAGTACTTTTGTTTGCCAGGATTTAACTTATATCATACTAATAATATTAATTATACATATTCGACATTCACCCTTTTTTGGGAGCTTATCTCAAATTTAAATAACTTTATGTACATCAATTCAATAAATAGTTCATTACTTAACTAGTTTGGCAATTCATCATAAAATTATTAACATACAATTATTTGCCAGTATTCCCTCCTTAATAGTTATATCCCCAGTATCTTAAAAATTAAAATTCACTTCCCCTTTACTATGTCATTTATTAATCTTTTATATTCAGCCATCAGGAACTTTCTCGGCATACTATTATTACCTTATTATCATTAACTCAATTACTTCCATCTCTTTACTTATATCTATTCATTATTAAATATCAAGCAACTAGGTTTAAAATATCCTAATTTTCCATCAGTAAATTCAATCAGGTCATTTATGTTTATATCTATCAGTTATAAATGCCTTTTACAGATTCCAATAGTTATTTCAAAAAGTCCCTCTATCCACCCTTCTCTATACATTACACATTATTCTTGAATAATCTAGCTGCTTTCAGTTAACTCCAGATCAAACCATGTGTGACGTGTCATAATAGTAACAATCTATCATCCAACCTTCTTCTTTTAAGGGCAATCAAAATCCTCAATGATGCTTTCCTCCTTCTTTGCCCCTCCTCATCTCCTCCTCCAGGCATCTGAACATTTCACCAAAACTTTAAGTCCTTTCTTCTTTTCTGCACATGCACTTTTTGTAAACTCATCGCTTCTGTTTGGATTAACTCAATTCTGTCATCCCCTTCTGTCATCATATCCGGCTTGTTGCATGCAGATCCTCCATCTTTTAAGATCAAATTCTTATATTTCATTTTTATCTCCACCTTTGAGAAATCCATTTTTAATAAGCTTTTTCCATCGTGGCAATATTCTGTTTGCTGTGCTTTCTCTTTTATATGCTGCGCTTCCTCATCTATATGATCCGTTCCTTCTGCTTCCAAAGCCCAATCATTATAAACAACCTCCATTTTCATGGTGTTATTAATCATTTTCAAAGAGTTGTTTCCCCTTCTCTCCAAGACCCCATTCTTAGAAGAGAGGACAGATCTGTCAGACAGGAGGAGATCTTATCAATCTTTTCTTCAACTGTCATCATTTTAGGCACTTCACACACTCACACTCAGTGACAAGGTTTTCTTTTAAAGTTCTTCAAGTTACAGTCCAACATAGATTCTCTTAAAGTACTTGCTTTTCGATGCTATTCCCGAGAAGGTAGAGATTTTCTTCTCCATCCACAACCTCTTCCCACTTACAATCCTTCTTCTCCTTCTTGTCGGGGCTGTTCTGGCTCCACAGCGGCTCACAATGGCCGCCTTTCATCTCTGCTGGGTGGAGCAACTATTCTGGGACCGTTTTGGGGAGATTACTTTCTCCCTGAAGTCCTTGGAAGGTGCACTCCTTGTCCTTCACCCCTACAGGGCGAATTCAGTCCCCAGAGCCCTGGGGACACCCCCCCCCCCAACAGTGGGAATATTGATGGTTTTGCGGAGACCTCCACAAAACACAATTGTATCGCCGCAGCTGCAGCTCTGCAAGCATTGAAGAACATATACGGCACACACACACACTGCTTTATATATATATAGATGGAGATGTATGTCTAGATCCTAATTGGTTGATCCAACTTCCTATTGGGAGATAGGCATAAGGCAAGGCACACCCAAACAACAAAATAGAGCATTTAAATGGACATGCAACACCTATGCAACCATCTCCAAATGACAGGTGCATATGTTCCCTGATGTGCAGTGTAGCAGAAGTCTGCTACAGGCTTCATGCAATGCTCAGCATGCCCTTTTGAAGATTTCTGAGAGAGGTTTTTTTAAAAGAATATTATTACAATTTACTGTATCTTGAACTTAAGTTATAATTATTTATATTCTACGCCACCTGTAGAACTTCTATGAATAATACATACCACTCCATATCTGGTTATAATAAGCAAGCAGTTCTTTACCATATGTTTGTTTTTTGTATGTTGAAAAGTAACAGTTTATGCACCTCAAAAAGAAGTATATTCTGGATTTGCTTGAATAGGTAACAGGTTAATTTTTCTGTTGTGCTATATATAAAGCTTATTAAACCACCCATCTTGGGATATAATTATCTGCTTCCAGAGGATATATCTCCTACAAGATTTAACTTTCTGAGGTGAAATTTCTGTGTTTGATCTCAGAGAGAGAAGAAGAATCTTACAAACATTGTTGTCCTGGGTAAACTGGACTACACTTAGTCAATTCTTCTTAAGCTGACTTACCCTTAATGATTACCGTATATACTTGAGTATAAACTGACCAGAATATAAGCTGAGGTACCTAATTTTACCTACAGAAACTGGAAAAATTAATTGACTCGAGGGTGGGAAATGCAGCAGCTACTGGTAAGTTTCAATAATCAAAATAAATACCAATAAAATTACATTAATTGAGACATCAGTGGCCAGGGGGGCCTTCGCCCAGGTTCGCCTGGTGCGACAGTTGCGTCCCTACCTGGACCGGGACTCCTTACGGATGGTCACTCATGCGCTGGTGACCTCGCGCCTCGATTACTGCAACGCGCTCTACATGGGGCTGCCCTTGGGCACCACGCGGAGGCTTCAGCTGGTGCAGAATGCGGCCG
>JANHFR010005185.1:11117-26290 GCA_032468015.1 Mimophis mahfalensis | reverse complement strand
TTCAGGCTGGTGTCTTTGGCTTCATGCTTCTGGGAGCAATGTGTGACCGGAGCTGCCTTCTCTCTATAAATCCTGATTGGGGGTGGGTGGGTGCTGGCTTTGTTGTGTTGTTCCATCTTGATTGGCTAATGGAGTTGATGCTTGCAGAACTTCAAAAGCACAACAATGAATACGTGGGGGAAAACCCCAAAACAGTATAATTCCATATATATATAATGTCTGTATTTCTTTTTTATGATTTGCTTCTACCAGCTCTGCTGCTGGGAGAGAATCATCCTTGGAAGCAGCAATCTCTATTCCCCGCCTACAGACTCAAGCTAAAACAGATATATCCCTCTATCGATCAAGTAATGCAATGATATTCCAGATTGACTCCTCGGCTACCTCATATGGTTCATCGGTTTCAGAGAGGATTGTCCTAAGATATGGTAAGTTTCTTTCTCAAAATGAAATATATTTATCAGCAAACAAAAACAACAAACACCCAGCCTTTTGATTCTGTGTACGTGGGACACTTCTCCAATCACACCACAGTTTTTTCCATGGGACTGCTGACTGGAGCTCAAATCTTTGTAGTGACATACATTAACAGATTAACAGAGTTGGAAGAGCCCTTGTAGGTCATCTAGTCCAACCCCCTGCTCAAGCAGAAGACCCTACACCATTTCTGACAGATGACAGTCCAGTCTCTTCTTGAAAGCCTCCAGTGATGAAGCTCCCACAACTTCTGAAGGCAGGCTGTTCCATTGTTTGATTGTTCTCACTATCAGAAAATTTCTCCTTACTTCTAGGTTGAATCTCTCCTTGATTAGTTTCTATCCATTATTCCTTGTCTGGCCTTCAGGTGCTTTGGAAAATAGCTTGAACCCCTCCTATCTGTGGCAGCCCCTCAAATATTGGAACACTGCTATCATGTCTCCCCTGGTCCTTCTTTTCACTAAACTAACCATACCAAGTACTTCCAGCTGTTCGTCATATGTTTTAGCCTCCAGACTAAAGGGGGAGGGAACCAGGGCATTCATGCCTGAAGGGTACAATTTGTGATTAAATCAGAATATGTATATCACACAATTCTAGTCCAGGAGTTGGGTAATTTTGACCATGTGGGATGCAATATCCAGTTCAGTTGCCTTGTGTATAGACTTTTAACTGCTCTGTTAAGACAGAACGTTGCCTGCAGTATATCATTGTGGAGGTAGTCTACACTTCATACCTCCAAAATATGGAACACTTCACAAATGTGTGTGCCATGGGGTTGAGTATGTCCTTTATTTGGAAACAGAACTTCTCATGAAAAATATGAACTCCAGCATGGTTCCCTGTGTTCCTCTGTCTTTTCAACATATAAGCTCTACCTCACCTCATCAGAGTTATTATCTGTATGGAAACTGGTAGGATTTCCTTTTCAATTTCATAATCCAAGTTCTCTAGGAAATAATATGGGGTCATTGGTTCTGGGTTTCAGATACAGAAAAAGTGGAGATTCAGTGGAACTCGGGCACTAGCGCTGCTTTGAAGAGAATATCTGCCAATCTGCCTGTAGACCTGAAAGATTATTCAAAGGCTCTGCAGAAAAAGGCAAATGGATTTCTGGATCACAAAGTAGCTAACACTGACATGACACTCCGGCACATCATTTCACATTTTATTGTGGTAAGTAGATGTGTCTGTCATAGTTGCCACTTGTCAAAGTATCTGCTACAGTTGAGGATTTCAGATTATTTTCATGTTCTAGCTGTAGGAAGTTTCAGTATCTCCCAAGGAAGGCCAAGGTCCAATCGTAACCAAGCACAATTTTGACAATGGAAATATCAGGGATCAGGAAGCCAGGGACCCTAGAGCAGTGGTGGCGAACCTATGCCATGCGTGTCAGCGGCGGCACCGAGAGCCTTGCCGCGTGGCACATGTGGGTCTTCCAAAGTGGGCCCGCCCACCCGCCTGAGGTCCTTTTCGGACCTAAATACGCGGTTGCAGAATCCGCGGAGCAGTCATGTGTGTGTACGTGTGGGTCATGTCACATTGCCCCATGGGCGCTGGCACGCATGAGCATGATAGCACATGCACACCGGCTGCCGCGACACGCGGTGGCAAAAACATTCGCCATCGCTGCCCTAGAGTATGGAGATGATGCAGTGGCTCCTTCTCCATGAACATTGTAACTTGAGTTGTTGCAGTACCTGGCACAAGAGAATTTAGTGTAGGTTCTTCTCTCATATTTCAGCAGTGTGGAAAGAAAAGGTGGGATGCATCAGTTTGCACACCTGGAGAATGTCACACAAGACCATAACCTCATTGTTCTTAGCATTTTATCCTTGGTTTGAACTGTTTGAATTGTTCCTAAATGTAATATGCCTGCGTTGTGATAATTTACTATGATTTTTCAGGCAACCAATACCTGGCTGCAAAAGACAGCCAAAGATATTCCATATGCCCAGAATTTACAGGACAAATTAAGTAACCTTCAAGAACTTGACTTTCAAATCGTAGATGTAATCACCATTCCTGAAGAGCTTTTCTTTAAAAGGTAAAGCAAAATACCTTTGTTTGTTTTGTCTGGTGCTGGCAAACCCCGTGGTTATTTCCAAGTTAGCCTTCCCCTACCTGAATGCAACCAGAAGTATGGACTTCAACTTCCTCAATTCTTCAGCCTATATAGACATTTTTGAGAATTCTGGAGGTTGAAGCCCACATATTGGGAAATCATTGAAGTTGATGTAGATAGATAGATAGATAGATAGATAGATAGATAGATAGATAGATAGATAGATAGGAGAGCGGGGGGAGAGGGAGAGGGAGAGGGAGATGATAGTAAGTAAAAGCAATAGATAACCACTTCTTCAGAGGTGTTCTCTTCAAGAAATGACTTCATTAGGATTTTTTTCCAAGCAAGATTATTAACAATGCTTTACAGTTACTGCTTTTGTCTGCTCTCTATTAAAATGGACATGTTTTAAAAAAGGAATTGTGCATTTTTAAACTTACTGTGGGTAATTCTGTGTTTCAGTGATGGCAAGATTAAATATGTTTGGAATAAAGAAAGTGCTTTCATTACTATCCCAATGCCATTCGGTGGACAATCATCACAGGACATAAGCGTACCCAAGACTCTAAGAGCACCAGCACTGGTGGTGGAATCACTGGGATTAAATATTCCATCGCAGGTGTATAAAATTCCACAATTCACCATCCCTAATGATTACACACTTCGGGTACCTTTGTTGGGAACTTTTGAGATCACTTCCAACTTGTACAACAATTACTACAATTGGTCTGGCTCCTATTCTTTAGCTAACACCACAAGAGATGCGTACAGTATGAGAACAAGATACTTTATAAAAGCTGATTCTGTTTTGGACTTACTTTCGTATAATGTGCAAGGTAAGCATCAATTAATGTTATAAAAGCAGATTAATTAAGCATCTGTTATAAGTCTGTAGAGATTCTCAGTCATCCATTTCATGGTTGTCCCAAAGGTGCTTTTTCAGGAGACAACTGGACATTCTTGGTTTTTGGTAGTTGTTGGGTTTTTTGTGTTTTTGGTTTTGTTTTTTTGTTTTTTTTTTTTGGATGGTGGGGAATAGAAGGATTTATATTCCTTGCAGACAGCTGGTCATTTGCACCCTTTTAGAGGGTCATTGAATCACTTGGAGGTTTATCTGTGTCCTCAGGGTCACCAGAATAGTAACCCCCCCTGGAAATCCATTCCTACTCCCATATCATTCAAAGGGTGTTCGTCCCAAATCCTTCCATTCCCCACTATCCTGTCAGAGCTGAAGAAGCTCCTTGGATGAGAAGTGAAACGTCTTCAAAAGAAAAAACAAGAAAGTACAGTTGCCTCCTGAAAAAGCACCTTTGGGACTAGTGTCTGTTACGTTTTCCTGCATTTCCTATGTTTTCAAAGGTCACAAACTCTTTGCTCTGAACACAAAAACTCAGTCTGAATGGTTTTAATGGTTTATGATTACACAGTTTAATTTAATGAGTCTCTCCCCAAGTATAATAATTCTTGGATTCTTGGATTATTAGTTTCTGAAAATAAACTCAACATATTAAGTCCTGATTGCTCATGCAGAGAATCCCAACAGCCTGGTTAGCATATTTGCATAAACACTGATTGTCTTTTTTAAAAAAGCTTATTAAGTGTGTGACACTAAAAAAACAAAACAAAAAAAAACCCTGTACAATACTCTTATTATAAAGTATTGTACAATCTTGGGTCTAATTTTGGAGCAAGGTTCAGAATCAGAAGTTACTACCATACAAGAGAGATGGAGGCTTTGAGATCTTGTGCCTGCCCAAGATCACTTAGCCTTGTGTAGTCTTCCTCGTACTGGTGCTTTCATTGTATTTTAATTTCTAGAGGGCACAATGATTGAGAATGTCAAGAATAATTTGGGATTGCAGCTGGAGCCAGGCTTGTACAAGAATAAATAAAAATGAGGTCCAGGTTAGCTGTAAGGAACGAAGAAATACTATTCCTAAAAGCAAAGACTTTGCCTTTAGAATCAGCCGCAGAGAAATGGGGTAGAGTGACACTGTTTTACAGAGGAGCTTTCCTGGGTGTAGAAGTGTCTAGGTGCTGATTCTAGTGTGATACTTCAGGGGCGTGTGTATGGGTGTGGGTGTGGGTATGTTATTTATGATGTTTATTCTTGGGAACATGCAGTTCTGCTGGGAGATATAATTTAATTAACTCTATTTTTAGAGGTAATTAAAACTTTGTCCTTTGATATGTGGATTAGGTCTAGGTAATGTATTTGGGGATTTGAGGAAGTTTGAGTAAAAGATTTTCCCCTGTTTGCTATTTTTATTTGATTAATCTACAGTGGAGCCTTGGTTCACGACCGCAATTGGTTCCATAACTTTGGTTGTGAACCAAGTCAGTTTAAACTGAAACAAATCTTCCCATTGGATTGTATGGAAATACGGTCGACCTGTTCCAGACCCCTATGAACTCTATTGTTTTTTTAAGATTTTGAGGCACACGAATCCAGTACTGTAGTTAAATATGCCACAGAACGCACAGTGTAACAGTAAAAGCCTTTAATACAAACACTGAGAAAGCCATGAACAACAGAGAAAACAACAGGTTACTGTTTTGTGGGAGAGTCTGCCTCCGCGGTGGAAGAATGCTCTTCTTCACGGGTTTTCTGTCTTGAGATTTCTTTGTCCTCAGGAAGTTTGGTTGTGAACCGAGTCAAACATTTAGCTGATTCTTTGGTTGTAAACCGAATTGGTTCCACTGTAGCTTTAGTGCCATTTAGCTTGACTGTCAATTATCTAGTGGAGACACTGATTCTCAGTCCATGGTGGATTCTGTTCATGTTTTAAGGGAAGATGAAACCAGTATAAAGAATAAAATATTTTATTCTGATATAAAACTTCTCACAAGAATTTGGCAGTAGTAATTGAATACAACTAAATCAGTGGTTCTCAACCTTCCCAATGCAGTTTAATACAGTTCCTTTAATACAGTTCCTCATGTTGTGGTGACCCCCAACCATAAAATTATTTTCACATACAGCTGTATTTGTATTGAAATATGTGTTTTCCGATGGTCTTAGGCGACCCCTGTGAAAGGGTCGTTCGACCCCCAAAGGGGTTCCGACCCATAGGTTGAGAACCACTGAACTAAATGGAAGCAAGTTAAGAATGAACATATAGTTCATGTTACAATATAAACCTCAAGTTTAGGCCTTGTTCCCTAAGGTAGGCAATCAAATCTTTCCACCTCATGTCCTACTCCTACTAATAGTGCCTTTCTTACCCTATGCTTGAATCCATATTAGTTTTTAACCAATGGTTTAATAAAACAAACCAGGATCAGAAATCAAGATTTGAAAATGACTTCAAATCTTGGCCAATTTAAATAAACTGCAGTTGGTTGAAAATGAAAGTTTGTGTTATCCTGCTTGTATCTATGCCTTAACTAGGATGCTTCCTGGCTAATGTTTATCTACAGCTGCAGTTCAGTCTGTGCAGGAGAATGGAACACTTATCTAGAATGCTACTGAACTAAAGTTCGCATCGTTTCTGTGTTTCTTCTCACCTCCTCTCACCTTGTGGCTGTATTATGAAAGCTGTATTCAGCAACATCTTTCAGGCCACAGACTGCCTGCCTCTGGTTTCAAATAATACTTGAATTTGATAATGAGGCAAGAACGTCATTAAATTTGGAGGTTCAACATTCAAACCTAGCTTATTATTTATTATATAACATTGATTGAACTTTTACTTCCAGTGCCTAACTATATGCTGCAATAGCTCATTTGCTCCTATATGTTTATTGAATATATAAAAACGGTCACGAAAAAGTATTTCTATCTCAAGATATGAACACCAGGTTTGAAAATGTTGTATTTTGCGAGAAAGAAAATGCTATAGATTTAAAAGGAAGTTATTTTCATCTGTAATTTGCTATAGCTAACACCCATGTCAGTCCCCCATGCTAAAATGTCAAATTATAACTGGGCCCATACATACGTACATGAATTAAATTAACATTATTGTTAAGTTTTCAGTGAAACTTCCAAGCAATCCTTGCATACCTTTTAAAAAAATAATAATAAGGTCTGATATTAATTAACTATATGATGAAACTGAGCAGGGTGTTTAATTAAACAATAGAAACTGTTTAAAAAGGATAAGTGAAAATTATCGTGAATAGATTGATAATAGGTTATAATTAATGTGTGTTTACGGTTTGATATTTGTATTTAGAAGAGATTGTACCCAGATAGTATACTGCCATTGTGGATATGGAAATTTTATATATAACTATGGAAATTGCATGTAAAAAAGAACAATAATAAAAAAGAATAATGCCCAAATAATATACCATAAATATAATCTATTATAAATCCTGCTTAGCAAGCTAGTCTAATGGTTAAGGGAAGCCCAAGTTCTAGTCCTGTCTTAGATACAAAGGGCAGCTGGGTAATGTTTGCTCAGTCATTACTTCTGAGCCTTAGAAAGAGAACAATTCTCAAAGGTCCAGGCTCTGGACCTAAACAAAACAGAAGCTTACTCGCTCTGGAACAAAAAAACAAAAAAAAGAGATTTATTTAGGCCAGACTCTTGACATGCAATGAGTCTGCAATGGGACCACTTGAAACCACTTCTAAAAATTTTGCTGAATAAACTGCATCTCCGTGTAGTCACTACCGTTCAAAGGGAAAAAAATAGCCCTGTTCAAGTCACTCCCTGCACACACTTACTCAGAGTAAATTCCCATTACATACAGCACAACTTATTTCTTGCATTTTAAATATCTGGACTACAGAATTCATGAATGAGGAGAGCAATCATTTAAAAATCACAATAGTTTAAGTTACTTCACTTCTTGAAGTTATTAATGTTCTTTTTCATCATTTTATTTCAGGTGAGGGAGAAGCAAGTTATGACAGAAATGGACTTGCCTATGATTATGAAAACTCATTCCGTCACAGCCTCCTCAATTCCAATTTTAAATTCAGCAGGGTCAATGAATATGGAAACATTCCCACGGTCAAACATGCACTGATATTGGAGACTTCTAGCCCTGTCGGAGTTATGTTTTCCTTGTCTGTCCGCCAGGATTGTACTGACGATGACCAGTCACATGTTTCTGTTGCCAATCTAGAAGGGCAATTGAAGGTTGCTACCATTTTTGCCAAAACCACCTACTTACACTCTGTCACCTCTAACAAGAATAATCTCAATTTGGTGTGGGATTCAACCCTGAAATTTGATTCTTCCTTGTTCATGGCTACTAACCAGATGGCTCAAAAAATTACCGCGGATGCATGGACACTCTCCTCTACCACAAATATACAGAATTACATTCTGACTAATGATGTTTCCTTAAAGTATCAAAACAGCCAGCTGAAACTGTCATCACAGGCAACTGGAACCTACCCAAACCTTGCAACAATCAATAAGTTCGATTTAACTTTAGACAAGCAACAGGCTATCCTTCATTCCGAATTAAAGGCCACTTACTTTGAAAATGCATATTACGCTCTGGTATCGGGCTCTGTTAATAATCAAGGCCTTGAACTCATCAGTGACTTTTCATTGGAAAATGAAAGAAACAAAGCAGAACATAAGTCTGCTCTAACTATTAAGCAGGATGGATTGGTGACCAGTGCAACAACAAAATTGCAGCTTCTCTTACTGGTCTTTCAGAACGAAATGAATGCGCGAATTGGCACTTCTGGTGCTTCTGTAAAGATTGATACCAATGGACGATCGGGAATACACAATGCAAGATTCAGCTTGGATGGGAAACTAGCCCTCACAGAAATAGCACTGTTGAGCACGTATCAAGGGAGCATTTTGGATGTGGACAGCAAAAATATTTTGAACTTCAGAGTAAATAATGGAGAATTCCGGTTTTCAAATAGTTTGACAGGCTCATACAAAGAAACAAAGTTTGAACACACCCATGAGCTGAACACTGTAGGGTTATCCTTGGCTTATGTTTCAAATTTGGATCATACTATTAACCCAGACCTATCCCACAAACATCATATGGACCTGCAGCTACAGCCCTCTTCCCTCACAGCCAACTTGAACAATGATTTGAAATACAGCAGTGCCAATGTAAACAACAAAGCGCGCTTGCAGCTCGAGTTCTTCAAGGTAAACCTGGATGGTAATATTAAAGGTACTTATAGTGGCAATGAGATAAAGCATACCTATATCTTTACTTATGGAGATCTGACTGCACATATGAAGACAGACACAGCTGCAAGCATTCAGGGTGCAGCCCTTACCCATAAAGTTAACTTAAATGTTGCAGGACTCTCTTCTACAATCAACGTCAACACCAACTGTGATTCCAAATTCTTAACCTTTTCTAATGAAATACGGTCTGTGGCTGCCCCCTTTACTATCACTTTGGATATGCATACTAATGGAGATGGACGCTTTGTACTTTGGGGAGAGCAGTCTGGTCGATTGTACAGCAAATTCCTGCTAAAAGCAGAACCTCTTGCATTTGTCTTTTCCCATGATTACCAGGGATCAACCAACCACAACATCAATTCTGGAGGAAGATATAATACTGGATTAGATAGCAAAGTCACTGTCGTTTTAACTCCGTCTGAGCAAAGCAGCGCTTGGAAAACGAAGAGTCAGCTGAATAACCATGTATACACCCAAGACGTTAACGTGTTTAACAATGCTGAAAATATTGGTGTGGAGTTGACTGGACAAGCTTTAGCTGATCTTTCTGTACTAGACTTTCCTATGAAGATACCATTCACAAATAATGAAAGACTTAATCTAATTGATACCCTGGATTTAAGAGAAAATATAGCCGAGCCTCAAGAATTTGGCCTCTCTCTTTCTCTCAGATATGATAAAAATGCAGATGTGCATGTTATCAATCTACCTTTCTTGGAAAAACTTCCAGCATATTATGAGCACTTCAGACATTCCATCTTAACTGCACTGAAGTCCATTCAGAAGAATCTAAAGAGCATAAATATAGATCAGCTTATGAGAAAATACAAAACAGCGTTAGATAAATTTCCCCAGCAAGTGAATGACTACGTGAACTCTTTTAATTTGGAAAGTAAAGTGAATAAGCTAAAAGAGAATTTGGATTCTTTCACAAAAGATTATAGCATAACAATTGATGACCTTCAAAACACATTGGAAAATGCTAAAGCTAATCTGCTAAATGTCTTGACTCAGTTGCAAGTACTTCTGACTGAAACTGAAAAATATATGAAGGAAAATTATGACTTGAGACCAGCTATCATGCAACTTATTGAGAAAATTGTTGAAAAAATAAAAGTTCTAGATAAGCAATATGAAATCAGTGTGACGATGATCAACACAATTCAGCAACTCCAGTCGTTTATTTCTCAGTATGAACCTAGCCAAATAGGAAGCAATGCTGCTGCTTGGGTTCAAAATGTGGATGCTACATACAAAATCAGAGCTCAGGTACAAGAAAAACTTGATCAACTGAAGAATCAGATTCAGAATTTTGATGCCCAACATATTGCAGAAACTTTGAAGCAGCAGATACAAAAAATTGATGCTGAAATGATTATAGAAAAGTTAAAAGTACAACTTCCATTTGAAAAAATAAACCAACTCCTTATACAAATCAAAGACATCCTTCTGAATTTTATGGAAGATTATGAAATATCTGAGAAGATCAATGCATTCAGAGTCCGCATGCATGAACTTATTGTAAAGTACAATATTGACGAGCAGGCCAAAGTTCTAATGGATAAGGTGATAGAATTATATAAACAACAGAAAATCTCAGAAACAGTTCAGCGGTTAACCATCACATTGAAAAAAATTGACATAAAACCATTCTTCAATCAAATTTTGAAGTTTATTGATGATGCCATTAAGAATCTGCAAACATTTGATTATAAAAAGCTAGTGGATGGCATCAATGACTTCCTTGATTCTGCGATAAAGAAGCTGAAGTCCTTTGATTACAACACATTTGTAGATGAAACAAACAATAAAATTCGGCAGGCAACTCAAAAAATCAATGCTGAAATTGAAGCTTTGGAGCTGCCACAAAAAATTGAAGCTGCAAAACAATACATCCAAGAGGTCTATGCTGTGGTTTCTCAATATATTGAGAAATTGAAAGATAGTAGACTTGCTGCAACAGTTAACTGGTTCAATGATCTTCTAAGTTCTACAGCAATGGAGGAATTGAAAAGTAAAATATATGATTTCCTGGAAGATGCACGCAAAAGAATTTACCAACTGGACATTCCAACAGAATGCCAAAGATACCTTCAGAGAGCAAGCCAGCTATACAGGACCATAGTCTCCTATCTAGTTAACAAATGGGACATTACGTCAAAGAAGATTAGTGTTTTAGCAGAGAAGTACAATGTAAAAAATATGGCTGACGGTCTGAACCAGTTTGTTGAAACTGGTTTTACTGTTCCTGCAATCAGGCTAGGCATAATCAACATACCGGCTTTTGAAGTTAGTCTCCGAGCCTTAAAGGATGCAACGTTTCAAACTCCAGATTTTATTATTCCACTAACAGACCTTCATGTGCCTTCTTATCAGATAAATTTCAAGAAATTAAATGAAATCAGAATCCCAGCTAGATTTACTACTCCTAAATTTACCATTCTAAACATGATTGAAGTTCCCTCCTATACAATTGATTTTAATGAAATAAAACTGAATATTGTGAGGATAATAGATCAATTAATGACAAGCGACTTTCAGCTGCCGGCAGCCGATACATACTTTCAAGAAGTGAAAATCAAGGATCTTTATTTTTCAGACTTTTCTTTACCTGAAATGAATTTGCCCCAGTTACAAATACCCGAATTATTGATTCCAAAGCTGGACTTGAATGAATTTCAATTTCCAGATATAAAGATTCCGGATTTCCAGTTGCCACGTATCCCTTATACTGTAACTGTCCCTACATTTGGAAAGCTCTCTGGTACTTGCAGAATTGCTTCTCCCTTCTTCACGCTGACTACTAATGCTGGTTTTCAGAATGTAACAACTCATGCCCACAGCCCAGAATTTGTAGCCTCTCTTTCGGCTATAGCGGTATCCAAAATTGACTACCTTGCTTTCACCATCACTGCAAATACTCACCTTTTGGCACCTGAGATGAAAAAGTTAATCCTGAAAGAAAACCTAAAGTTCACCCACCTGTACCTTAAAGCCGATCATGGAAGCGAAGTGGTATTTTTGGCAGCATCTGTTCAAGGAAATGCTGAAACAACAGCCAGCTTCCGGACTACACGTAATGCTATAGAACTGCACAACAAATTAACAGTCAATCTGAACAAGGTTATTTCCATGGACAGCAAGACCCTTTATACACATAGGCTCAACATTCCAAAGGCCCAGTTCACCAGCCAAGCTGAATTAAGCAATGAAATAAAAACAGCATTGGAAGCTGGACACGTATCATTTACTTCCACTGGTAAAGGGGACTGGAAATGGACTGCTCATGATTACTCTGATGAAGGAACCCATGAATCAAAAGTCAGTTTCACCCTAGAGAGATCCCTAGCTGCATTCGTAGCAGAAAACAGGATAAATGCTAAGTACCTAAGACTCAACCAAAGGGTGGTATATGAATACAACTTGCTGAGTTCTTCAAAGCTTCAGTTGGAGTCCTCAATTGAGTCTCCACAACTTGGACAGAGTGTTTTAAATGTGCAAGGCACAGGAAACCTCGTACAGCTGAAAATGGAACTGTCTGGTACCCACAACGCTAAGGTGATTGGACGCATCTCTGGGGCAATAAATAATGACGTGTCCTTTTCAATACAACCATTTGAAATCAAAGCATCAACTAATAACAATATGAATTTAAAAGTGAGCTTCCCATTCAAAATAGTTGGAAAAATTGAGTCTGTAAATAACTACGGCTTGGTGCTCAGTCCTTCCACTCAGCAAGTTAGCTGGGTAGCCGAGGGAAGATTTAACCAATACAGATACACTCATAACTTGTCTGCTGGTAATAATGAAGATAGTACTGAAGCTATTATATCCATGAATGGTGATGCTAACTTGGAATTCCTAAGTATTCCTATTTCATTTCCTGAGCAATCTGTTCCCTACCTTGGTATCAAGACACCCCAAGTGCAAGAATACTCTCTGTGGGAAGAAACAGGGCTGAAAGGATTACTGAAAACTCCAAAACAATCATTTGATTTAAATGTAAAACTTCAGTACAAAAAGAACAAAGATGTACACTCACTTCCAATTCCTTTAGGTGGAGTGCACAAAACACTCAATTATTACATAGTGAACTTCAACAAACATTTTGAAAGAAATAGAGACCATACTTTAGCATTTCTGACAAAATCCTACAACCAAGCCAAGGTCAAATTTGATAAATACAAAGTGGATACTTCAGTAAACCAAAGCCCACAAATCTTCACAATTCCAAGCTACACCATTCCGGTGCTAAATATCGAAGTCTCTCCCTTTACAGCAGAACTCCCAACCTTTGGCTATGTGCTTCCAAAAGAAATGAGCACCCCAAGTTTCACGGTTCCATTTGTTGGATTTTCAATGCCATCATATACTGTAGTTCTTCCATCACTGGAGCTACCAGTTCTTCATATTCCCCAAAGCCTGAGAACATTGAAGCTTCCCAACTATCGAGTAAGCCCACTGCCAAACCAGATCTATATTCCAGCCTTTGGAAACATTACCTATGATTTCTCATTTAAATCTAGCATAATTACCCTGAATACAAATGCCGGCTTTTTTAACCAATCGGATATTATTGCCCGATTAAGTTCCTCCTCCACTTCTGTGATTGATGCCCTACAATATCAGCTGGCTGGAACATCAAGCATCACAAGGAAGAGAGGTCTGAAACTAGCAGCTGCATTATCCCTGAAAAACAAATTTATAGAAGGAAATCATGACAGCACTATCGGTTTCACAAAGAAGAACATAGAGGCTATAGTGGTAACCACAGCAAAGATTACTGTACCGGGCTTGAAAGTAAATTATGGACAGGAGCTTAAAGGAAATGCCAAAACAATACCAATAATATCTTCAAAAATTAATTTAAATTATGATGTTGATAACAATTTTGTCAATGCTAAAGGAGCAGTTGTTCATCAGGCTAAGCTAGAAAGTATTATATCTTATATATCAGCTGATACATCAACCAATGGTTTTATCAATGGTGAATTTTATGAAGGAAAATCATTTTCTGGGAAGCTGGTTCACGAAGCAAATACTTACTTAAATTCTAAAGGTATTCGATCAGGTATGAAGTTTGAGACTAGTTCAAATTCTGGGGACTTCTGGAATTTTGATGCAAAAGAAAATGTTGCCATTGAAGCATCTACCGATCGTGTTTATGCTTTATGGGACCATAGTGGAGAAAACTATCTAAATTATTTCCCATTACTTAGAACTAGAGGAAATCAGATCTGCAAAGTAACTCTGGAACTAGCTTCTGGTATTATGTCAGCAGGTTTTCAGATACAAGTTGCCCAACCAAATAATCTCCTTGATGAGACTTCTGTTAATCAAGCATTTTCACTGACAGTTAATAGTGGAAATCAAAAAATTAGCTGGAAGAGTGAAGGCCAAATCCTTAGGTTTTTCCTTGGACATGACTTGGAGCTAGCAAATGATAATGGAGAAGCTCGAGTTGACTTGTCAGCATCATTGGGAGGACACATCAATTTCCTCAGAGAATTTATATTGCCAGTTTATGAAAGGAGTTTATGGGACATCTTAAAATTAGATCTGACCACTACACCTCAGGAGAAGCAATACCTAAATGCATCTTCAAAAATAGTATACACAAAAAATCAAGAAGGGTATTTTTTCCCTATAAATGTCAGTCACCTGGCAGATGGATTTGCAGTCATGATACCAAAAATACAGTTTCCCCAATTTAATGTAATAACCAAATACAATAATTTGGAACAAAATAAAATTCCATACTTTGAGCTGACCGTTCCCAAGTACCTTGTAACAATACCCCAATTTACTCTTCCGAAGACGCTTTCTCTTGGCAACATAAATGTGGATCTGAATGCAGCAACCAACAAGATAGCTGATTTTGATTTGCCTACAATAACAATCCCTCAACAGCAGATTGAAATACCAGCTTTCACTTTTGCTTTACCTGCTGGAATTTACTTCCCCAAATTTGGAGGTTTGTCTAGTACCTTCAAGGTCGCTTCCCCATTGTACAGTGCTACCTGGAAAACAGATCTGAAGAACACTGAAGAAGCCTTTGAACATTCCATTGACTTTACTGCAAATTCACCGCTGCAGTTTCTGGAATACGACTTAGATGGTAAGTATATCTGTGTTATATTCTATACTATTTTATCTTTGAATTCAATATAATGGATTGGAATCTAAGATAAGTGAATTGAAGGAACTTCTGCTACTTTAAAACGTAACATAGGCAATGATATGTATTGTATATAGCATACATAGTTGTCAGTTGAAGTTCTTAGTCTGGTCCCCTGTTGGAGCGGGAAAATACTTTCTCCTGATTGGTTATTTAGCTGATCAGTTTCCTATAAAAGGAGCTCCATCAGCCAGGGAGTTTCAGTTGCCTCACAGGCATTATTGAATAAAGGGCTGTTAGAAATCACTCTGGCCTAGTTTCCATTCTTCGCCCAGAACTTAACAGGTAAGATGAGGCAGAGTAATGGGGTTTTTTGGGGGGGTGGGAT
>JANHFR010005177.1:7317-18518 GCA_032468015.1 Mimophis mahfalensis | reverse complement strand
TGAGCTAACATGACTGGAAGAGGAATTCTGGGAGTTGAAGTCCACAAGTCATAAAAGCCAAGTTTGCCTACCCCTGGTTGCTACAGCCACCCAAATTGCCGGCTTTTTAACCTGCTTTTGGTCCTCTATGGTTGGAAACCCTAAACTGTCATTTTAATATCTCATAATGCTTTAAAACAGGGGTGCTCAACCTCAACAACTTTTAAGACCTGTAAACTTCAACTTCCATAACTCCCTAAGCAGCTGTGCTTAAAGTTGCAACGGTTGGGCACTCCTGCTTTTAAATATTGCTTCCAAGTAAGCTGCAGGTAGTAACCCAGTGAAGCTTTGCAAGTGCCAAGAAGGAAAAATTCCTGGATGCTTCTGAAGCTAGATGTGCATTGGTGATGCTTTGTGGAGATAAGTTATAATGTGCTTTCTTTGCTTGAATGTGTTGTCGGCTTGATGTGTTGTTTGAGTCAAATCAGTAGGGGTCGCTAGTCCTGAATGTTTTCCCCCCCCAAACCTTGCCTGAGATGGATTCCAGGTGACTTATACATAAAGCAGGTGAGCAATATTCAGTACATGAATATTGTTGAATACAAGTCCTCCTTGACTTAACAACCACAACCGGAACCAGAATTTCTGTTCCTAAGCAAGGCAGTTGTTGAGTGAGCCACTCCTGATTTTATTATCATTCTGCCCTGGTTAAGTGAATCATTGTAGTTAAATAAATTGTGATTGTTAAGCGAATCTGGCCTCTCCCCATTGACTTTGCTTGTTGAAAACCAGCAAATGGTGATTACACAGCCCCAGGACACTGCAATCATTGTAAATACATGCCACTTGCAAAGTGCCTGAATTCTGATTGTGTGACTGCTGCAACTAAGATCAAGTAATAGTTGTAAGTCACTTTATTCTGTAGCGTTATAACTTTGAACAGTCACTAAATGAATGGTTGTAAGCTGAGGATTACCTATAAGCCACCACACTGGATTGGGGGCTTAGGAATGACGTGTTAGTAATGACTAAGCATTTTGTATGAACCAGACCATGATGGCTTTTTATGAACACAAATTTTAGCCAAACACAATCTGGGATTTTGATAATTATTGAGAGTCATTGCCTTAGTGGGCAGAGAGCCCCATCAAGGCAATATTTGGCTCTCACCCTCTTATTAAAGCAAGGCTTAAATCTTTTCCTACCAAGCTGACCTCATTTCTGCCATCATTTCACAGTTAAGCTGCCAAAAACAGACCTTTGTCATAATTTACATTTTCAGTGTTTAAAAATAGATGCCCAGGAATGGCTGTGTCCCAAGGCGAAGTATTAGTTTTGGACACTGTTCTTGTATTAAAGAAATTGAAGGTGCCAGTTTAGCTATTTTCCTCTAAAATAATAAATAAGGATCCCAAAATTGAAAATGAGTAAAGCTTAGTGTAATGGTTGGAAATAAGGCTGTTTAAAACCAGATTCAAATGCACAATGTGGCTGTATTCTCACATTTCATCAGACAATTATATGACTTTGTTTGGCATAGCATGAGATATAGATCAAGCCATTTTAGCAAATCATAGCTTATGCATGAATCTCATGCTTGCCCTGAGTGATTTTGTTTTTGGTAGGAGGGATTTCTAAGACTAGTGAATTAGGGGAAAGGAAAGCGATTCCAGAAGTCTTGAGACTGTTCGTTCTTGGTCTCTTAGAAGCAATACTTTCAGTTGGAGAACTTGCCATGAAAAAGAGCACAAAGCAGCATAAACTTAGAGTCTAGGTCCTAGACAAAGGTACAGTATGCCTAAGAAGCAGCTCCAGGCTGACTCCTCATAGCCAAGGACCTCCTGTAGCATCTGCTGAGAACTTCTGATAGTCTATAGCTGGTATTTGGTGGGATTCTGAAATTCTATCTTCCTTTAAAAAGCTAGACAAGTCCAGTAAGAAAACAACCATTTCAGCTTCTTGATCATGATGATGTAATTTGCATTACTTGCTGGTTTTTCTCACATGCTGGTCTAGTAACCTTATTAAATTTCTCATCTCGGGTAGAAAGAGACAGAGCTCCGGTTTCAAAAGGGCAACAGAGCAATTCTCTTTGTCAGACCTTTTCCTGACTCACCTTACTGGTGAGGAGGTAAAGAAGGGTAAATTGGAGAACCATCCAACGAAAGCTGACTTGAAAATAATTTTAATATAAAATATTTAATATAAAATAATATATTAAACAGCTGAGTTGAAATTATTTTAAAATCAATTCATGATAAATGCAGGGCTGCCAGAGATCAAGCTGGGTGATGCCTATGCTGTGTGATGTGTGTATCTATCCTGGTCATCCAGAAAACAGAATTGTAAGAAGGGGGGCATCTGATTTTAGATGAATGGAAGAATCTCAGGGAGGATGCAAAGAAAGAAGATCTCAACATTGTGTTAAATTGTTAGCAGTTTAAGGACGATTGGTTATGCCACATGGCTGGACTTGCAGAACATGCTAAGCCAAAGAAGCCCCATGGCTGGGATGATGTGTGGAACCAGCTTCCTTGTACTGTACTACTACTACTACTACTACTACTACTACTACTACTACTGCTATCTCTCTAGTGCTATTTTCTTAGATCAATTTCCCCTGGCCTTGCTTTAGAATGAAAACTAATTGAAGAAAAGGCTATCTGAAGTGGTAATGGATCTGAGAGGCAAAATGTTTGAGGAGGATGTGTTTATTAATTTTTAATACTTATTTTTAACCATTTTTCTCAGCAGACCAAGCAGCTAACAACTGTGAACATTTAAAAGCAGCAGGATTGAAAACAGCAAGCCCAAGGGACATGACTGGGCAATTAAACTACTTTCCAACTATTTTTAAATGTTTAATCAAAAGCCTCTTAAAAGAGAAAGAGTGTGATTCTCTCGGGAAGGACTTTTAGATCCTGGGTTGGGTGACTCAATATAAACATCACTCATAAATAAATGAAAAGCAGTGAAAGCTTTGCCCCTTTTGCTATGTGTTGTCACACATTAAAACCAGGTGGAACATCAATTGCTCAGCATGGCCACCTTAATATTTTTGCCCACTCCTTGTGGACACCCCTAACTGGATTCCTTGTGAAGGAATCTCCAGCTAGACTGGAGAGAGCTGTTAAGAGAGGGATGAGCTTAGGTCCTTGCACTACACAAAGTGGCACAGGCCTGACCTCCCCCAGAATCCCTGAAGCTCTTATCTGAAGGGAAAACACTCCGTCTGGCATGAGACTATTCACAAGTGGTTCTGGTTGCTTGTGCCTGACACTACTTAGGGCAGTTATCTTGAAGTTTTATACCTAAATTTTCTGTTTTGCAATGACATTTCTCCCAATATCACAACTCTTCCTATATAATCTACTAGTTATTATGCCCGTTACAATAACGGGCGGTAGAACACAGAGGGGAGCCTCTTTCAATGAACCAGAACCCTGGGACAAAGCGCAAAGGTAGGAGAAGAGCCTGGAGGAACGTGAGAGGAACCCCACATGGCTCCATCTTCCTACACCTAGCGTCCACGCCCAGCCAGCCGCCTCCATGGAAACCACCTGCACGCTTCTCAGTGTTCCTCCGAAGGCGGTGGCAGGAGCGGGCGAGCGGCCATTCTCCCTTCAGTCGCACGAGGCCCTCTGTGGAGCCGCACCCCGCTCTCCAGCCACTGGTTTCAGGGGGCGGCGGCGCCCATGTGTGTGTGCCGATTGGTCTGCGCTTGCGCTTGCGCAGTTACCAATTCGGCATAGACGCACGGACGCCACTCACATAGGGGTTTTATTATATAGGATGCATGCAATAATATGTTTTCTGTATGCAGCTGTGGCTTCCTTTGGATGCAAACCCATGAAATGTGTCCTCCTTACAGCACCCCCTTAAGTGTCCATACCCACACATGGAGGGGGGCCTGAGGAGAGGTGAGGGAATAAAACTCTCCTAATGAGGAGGCTGTGCTCTTTGGGGTACAGAGCTGATGATTCTTGGTTGCTTCTTGGCATCTGATGTAGGATGTGTCTTTTGTTCTTAAGTCATACTCATGCAGGTAATGTTAAATTCAGTTAAGCATTTTAAGAGTCCAGCAGGGCGAAGGTGTGTGGGTAAGCTTCCTTGTTAATTTATAATCAAGGTTACAGTTCAGAGGGGAAGGAACATTATGTTTTATGAGCATTTTGTAAAGTCCCTTTAGGCCTCTATAACATCAGGTCATTGAGTGAAAAAGCATTGTCTTTTGCATGCATAGCTAACACAAAATGGAAATACACTTTAGGTGACTTGTTGTGTTGTGCTATTTCAGCCTGTTGAATCAGCTGCAAGAACTGGCCAAATTCATCTACCACATTAAGACACAATCAAACCATATGACTAAAAATAACAATAGCACTTAGACTTATATATCACTTCACAGTGCTTTATAGCCCTCTTTAAGCAGTTTACAGTCAGCCTATAGCCCCCAACAATCTGGTTCCTCATTTTACCAGAAGGATGGAAGGCTGAGTCAACCTGGAGCCTGGTGAAATTTGAACTGCCAAATTGCAGGCAGCCAGCAGGCAGCAGAAGGAGTGTGCAGTACTGCACTCTAACTACTGCACCACCGTAATGTGTAACCTGCCCTTGCAACTATCCAGTACTAGCTGAATGTCCTGCCAGTTTGAGATCATTGTACTTCAAAAACACCTGGGGGATGCAAGGGTAGATTCCTACCCTTTATTCAAAACTCTGCAGTGTATAACAAAAACAATATACTTCTTGTTAACAAACTCTAAAACTTACAAAGTGACCTTTGTGAATTTGGTATCTTTTGAAAGGCTCACTGAAGCTAAGAGCATGATAGCTCTTATGTTTATCTCCCATAGTTCAGTCTTTCAGAAGACTTCTATCCTGAAGTCTCCTCATGATGAGCAGCCTTCCAGCATTTACGTGGAGGATCTCTTGTCTACTCTTTATTTGAAGAGGTTCTAAATAATTGGTCTACTCAATGATTCTTTGCTACTCTTTATTTGAAGAGGTTCTAAATAATTGGTCTACTCAATGATTCTTTGCTTTTACCATGGTCATTCTCTGTCTCTATGAGGCCATGCCTCCACCTAGTCATTCTAGACTTAATTTCTTAACTCTATTATTCTTGCTGCTCCTTTCTGAACAGATTAGCTTCTCCGAATCCTTAAAGGATGGTGCCATGATACTTTGACCAACACTGAACAAAGTGGAAGTCATCTTCTACTGATGCAGACTAAACTTACGGTTGTTTTTCCAGCCCCATCATATTGCTACAAGAACACAGTAACAGAATTATGGAGTTGGAAGGGGCCTTGGAGGTCTTCTAGTTCAACTCCCTGCTCAGGCAGATCCTATACCATTTCAGACAAATGATTGCCCAATCTCATCTTAAAACCTCCAGTGACGTAGAACCCACAACTTCTGAAGGCAAGATGTTCCATTGGTTAATTATTCCGTCAGGAAATTTCACTTTTGTTCTAGGCTGATGTTCTCTATCCATTGCTTCTTGTTCTTCCTTCAGGAAAATAGGTCGACCCCCTCTTTGTGGCAGCTGCAACACTCTTCAACAATAACTTGCAGGAGGCCACTTTCTGAGGGCAGAGAAAAGATTGCCCTTTGAACATATGGCGGTTAGTGTTAAAACACTACACAGAACACTTTATTTGTATTTGAAACACAGAAAAAAATGTAGAATTTCAGTATCCATGTTCCTTCAAGATTGTTGGAAGATAGACCCAGTGTTAATTGAGGTGAGGTGATTTGTATTTCTGCAAAAACTCACCTTAAGAAAATTATGGGTTTAACTTAAGAGGGGGTGAATGTGAGAGCCACCATTCCTAGCACAATACATTTCTGCTGGAAGCTAATTATTCTATGGTAGCTCAGTAAATTTCATCTGTTTTAAATCTGGAGACTGAGGTCATTGAATAGAATGCTTTAATTGACAATATCACTGGGGGCTCCACTTCCTTTCTTTTCAAATAGAACGACTCACACCCTATTGTAGTTATCACATGTACAAAATGTATACTATCGGATGAATGTTGTAGTTCATGCCAACATTTCCTTATGCATATATATACAATGGCTAAGGGAATAAGAATAGGAAATAAAAAGAGAAAAAAATAATGGGTTAAAAATAGTGAGTACAGGCAGTCCTTTTTCAGTAAATGCCTTGGTTAGCCATCATTCAAAGTTATGACAGGTACCTTTGTGACCAATCCTTGCATTTACACCCTTTGCGGGACTGAAAAGCAAAGGAAAACTGTAGTAAAATCATAAACACAGTCAGTTTCACTTAGCAACCACTTCACTGAACCACCAAGTTGCTGCTTCCAATTGTGGCCACTAAGTGAGGACTAATGGTTGAATTATTCTACCTTGAAAAATGGTTTCTGTAACTCCTGTTCTGCAAGAAAATAAAGGATAAGTACAAGACATTTGCATATATTTCTTAATTTAGCAAGACATAACACTCGTCATCCTTAAGGACATGGGGCAGGAATTAACACATACAGTGTTAAATATTAGGCATCCCAACACCCATAATAGGGTAAAGTGTTCTTGCCAGGTTAAATAACTTGTACGTTGTCTAAATTCATGTGATTTCACAAACTGCTTGAAGAAGGGTTTTCAAATTTCTAACAATGCTAAATCCCACTGAGTAACTTTGGGTGTGTTGCTTAAAAAATATACGTAGGATTACAATGTTAGCTGGAATGGAGAATGTGTGACACCCCCAAATTATGCTGATGTAGCATCTTTCTCCATTGGCCTAGTACTAGGAGTGTAATTCCCAGGATCCTCTTCACTACTCTAAGTATTAGAACAGGGTTTTTCAAATTTGGAAATGTTAAGAAGTATAAACTTCAACCCTTGGAATTCTGGGAGTTGAAGTTCATACATCTTAATATTGCAAAGATTGAGAAATACAGAAAGTCCTCAATTTACAACAATTAATTTAGTGACCGTTCAAAAATACAACAGCACTGAAAAATATGACTTATGACCATTTTTCACAGTTGTGACTTTCACAGCCATCCCCATGATCATATGATCAAAATCCAGATTCTTGGCAACTGGTTCATATTTATGACCATTGCTGTGTCTCAAGGTCACGTGATCCCCTTTTGTGACCTTCTCACAAGCAAAGTCAATGGAGAAGCCAGATCTACTTAACAACCGGGTGAGTGACTCACCAACGGCATGATTCACTTAACAACTCTGGCAAGAAAGATTGTAAAACGGGGCAAAACTCACTTAACAAATGTTCCCCTTAACAACAGAAATTTGGGGCTCAATTGTGGTCATAATTTGAGGATTACCTGCACTGTATTAGAATATACAGCATACATGAAAAGAGAGTTCATTCCTGGCATCCACAGGTAGAAGCATCTTTAATGACAGAAAAGTTTCTTTATTTTAGAGAGCCAGGAGATCACCAATAGAGAGTTTGAAATATCAATACAGGTAGTTCTTGACTTACGACTAGAGTTGGGACCAGAATTTCCATTGCTAGGCAAAGGCAGTTGTAAAGTGAGTAGCACACTCAATTTTACAACTTTTTCTGCCACAGTTTTTATGCAAATTACAGCAGTCTTTAAATCCAGATTCCCCCCATTGCATGTCAGAAGCTGGCTGGGAAGGTTGCAAATGGGGATCATGTGACCTTGGATGCTACAACCGTTGTAAGTTTATGCCTGCTGCCAAGTACTCAAATTTTAATCACATATTTGTGAGGATTCTGTGACAGTTGGAATAGTAATACATTTAGGCTTATATACTGCCCTAGAGCTCATTACAATGCTCTCTGGTCTGTTTACAATGTAAACATCATTTGCATATTTCCACCCAGCTACCCCTGCAATTATCTGAATCCTCCTTTTACCAACCTCGGAAGGATGGAAGGCTGAATCAACCTTGAGACTCCTTAGGATCGAACTCCAGGCTGTGGGCAGAGTTTGCTTGCAATATTGCATTAACCATTGTACCACCAGTACAAGGAGCAATCATAATACACTTTATTACAGCTGTTGTAACTTGGGTTGCTAAACAAATGGTTTTAAGTGGTGGATTACCTCTAATAACATGCTCTTAAAAATAGAACAATTTTTGATATTACAGAGGACCCTGAGTTGAGAATGATCAAGAGTTCACAATGGATTTTCTCAATTCGTGGTTCTCTGCATTTCCAAACAGCATAAGGATGTGCAATTTGCTGCTTTTTCCCCCCAGAAAGAATCAATATTAAAATCAGGAATCAAAAGATATTTCTCCAGTTCTGAATCCTGTAGCATGAGTTACGATTCCCTAATTAACCCAACCAATTTAAGTGGCACAAGAAACACCTGTAGGGTTTTGAAGCTAATCTGAATTATATTGGATTTTTTTTCCCTGCAGCACTCTATATTCCACCAGTAAAAAAAAAAGCCTCATGGGAACTGAACCGATTTACATTTAAATAATGGTGTTGCATTCATGTATTTCCTTCCTCCAATAAAAGACTACAAACAAAAGCATCTAAATATAATCACATGCTTATACAGTTGCAGGGAAATTGATATTGTGAAGCAGCATTCTAAAAGCAGGACTTCAAAGGAGCAGCCGGTCTCATGTGAAAGCACTTTTCCTGGTATTTTCAGTTGTGATAATTTTTAAGAGGGGCGTGGAAATTCGAATGCCATCTTCCACTGTTTGCAAGCATGGAAATGCTTCTTCCTGGAAGTATCAACAATGTGATAAAATCAAAGTTTTAAATCAAAGACAGATAAAAGCAATGTATTTTTCAAGATTCTAGATGAGTTTACTACAAATTAATTTGATGACTGTAAAACAAAATTAAGTTGGCAACTAAGTTGATGATGATAGCAATAGCACTTAGATTTATTGTTGTGTCTCACACCCTGAACCCAAGCTTACAGCCAGGTCTTTAAGCCTCAGAGTCTTTTAAGGCACCAACAAACAGACTTATAAGCCTGTAAGAGTGTTTTTCTTTATCAAAACTATCCAGGTTCTTTGGCAGACTGCCAACACTATGAGATAAGAGTTACACAACAATTACTCAGAGTTATTGAACAGAATAATCACAGTTCCAAACCAAGGCAGAGACATCATCCAAACACCAGACCAGAATCTTCCAAACACAATGCAAATCCAACAAGTTGTTCTCTGCGAAGGAACTTTTCCAGCCACACCCTTTTAAGTCCTATGGGGTGTAGCCAATCACCGGTCAGCTGTGGCTCGGCCTCTTCCCTTCCTTTGCTGCTGCTGCCTTCTAATGAACCTCAGCCTCTTCTCCATTGCTATCAGAAGCCAAAGGATCCTGATAACTAGTGGGCGGCCCAGCCACAGGCACAGTATCAGCAGCCGGTTCCTCCCTTCCATCTGGCTCCAGGTCTCCCTTCCATCTGGCTCCAGGTCTCCCGCCGAGTCGGAATCGGCTGCCAGATTAACTGGGAGTTATACCACCAGGCCGCTACTTTGGTCTGAGTGAAAGACTGGATATTGTTGAAGAGGAGGCGGCTCCTTGCTATTGAGGGTCATGACTTATATCATGGATGACATATGTTTTTATAAGAGTAAATTATGTAAGTATTTTGTGGGCCACTATCTCCTGAGAATTTTAATAGAGGTCTGGGAAAACATAAAGAGCAAATTTTACATTAAAGTACCCTGTTGGGTATCCACTCTTGAAGCAATGACTCACCAAGTTGTCTATAACCCTGTGAAGAGCCCAGCATATCAAGATCTGTTAGATGTACAAGGCAACTTAAAAACACAGCAGGAACTACTCACGCAGGGCATCGTCTTGGGTTGGTGGGCGTACACTCAAATCCCGTTGAGATTTAGAAAAGACAAGGAGAATGGGGGAATTCATACTTCCCCCCAAGAATTAGATAAAATCCTCTTAAGGGGTGAAAGGAAAGCTATGTCAAAATGCGATAATTTTCTATTGACCCTGAGAACGGAGGATGAGATAGCCAAGGATAGTATGATTGCCTGGGGGAGAAATTTTGAGTATACAATCAACTTGCAAGAATGGCAGGAAATATGGACTAAGAATTTGAAATTACCAATGGCAACAGCCTATAAACAAAATGTTTATAAAATGGTGTACAGATGGCATCTCCCCCCCTGCAAGAATCTCAAGGATGTTTCCGGGTGCACCATCTAACTGTTGGAAATGTGATGCTACTAACAGCACTTACTTTTACCAATGGTGGACTTGTCCACAAGCAAAACAATATTGGACGAAAATCCAATGGTGGTTATTGGAAATAACAGGCTGTGTGGTTAAACTGAACCCAGAAACATACCTTCTCCGGATCAAACCGGCAGAGATTGGCAAGGATAAGTGGTATTTGATATTGCATATAGCAACAGCAGCAAGAATAGTCTTTGCTCAAGAATGGAAGGGCAAAGGTTTACCCCTGGACAATAATAAATAAAATGGAATGAGCAGAAGCAGATAGACTAACCAAATTGCTGAATAATAAAGGGGAAACTGACTTCTTCTTCTGCTGGGATATGTGGTATGTATGGGCTGACAAGAGGATAAAGAGAGTTCAGAGAGATATGAAGAATTAAGTGAGATATTTGATATATAAAACTGGATAAGATGCTGAATGAATGCAAGGTAGATAGCCCCTTTTGGGGCCATAAACGATGTGATCATGATGTGTAAATATTTAACGATAATAGGTATAGAAATAATTTGTTATGTACATACAGTGGTAACACAATTGTTTTATGTGTGTCAAGGTTTTAAAAAAATGTTTAATAAAGATTTAAATTGGAATTGGCTGTTAGATCTGCACCATGCTGCTGAGCCACAACACTTATATACTACTTTACAGTGTTTTTACAGCCCTGTCTAAGCAGTTTACAGAGTCAGCATATTGCCCCCAGCAACCTGGGTCCTTCCACCCCCGCTAGGAAGGATGGAAAGCTGAGTCGATCTTGAGCTGGTGAGATTCAAACTGCCAAATTGCAGGCAGCTGGCAGTCAGCAGAAGTAGCCTGCAGTACTGCATTCTAACCCTTTTAAATTCTTGTATCTTCTGCTTGAGAGTCACAACTGGATTTGCACAACATACTAAACCCCCAGAGCCATCTTTGCTTAGCAACTCCTGAATCCCAGGAATTATCAAATATCAGAGCAGTTTTTCACAGTCTGTTCTTCTTCAGACCTATTGGCTTTTGACTCCCTTAACTGAATTCAAA
>JANHFR010005175.1:303324-315275 GCA_032468015.1 Mimophis mahfalensis | reverse complement strand
AAAATATAACTAATTTTTAGTGTGAATTGTACCAAAAGGCTGGGATTGTGTAAAACTATGCATATGACCAAAGGTTTTTGAATTGCATTTTCCCATCACACACTGCAAAGAGCAATGAATCAGTGTTACCTAGAGTTTGGGAATATTGCATAAGCAAAGAAGATGGATTTGGAAATGACATTCTATACCTGGAATAGAATGAAAAACTAAATATAAAAGTATTCACATTCAAAATATACCAAAAAATAACAGCAAGTCACTTTTACAGAGTGGAAGATATTTGTAACCACTAGTACATAATGAATTTTCTGGAACACAGCAGCTCCTTACTTATCAATTGTAGAAATTCATACAGTTTTTTTAACCTTTTTAATTCTGGACATCAGTTAATACTTAGGTTGGTATTTCCTAATAAGAATAAATTATTGATTTAATCAGCCTATATAATTTTATGATTGACCAAATTTATTACTGTGTTTTGTTAGCAGATATTGGTAATATTTCATTATTTTATAGCTGACCATTTCTATGGTTTGTTGCTGGAAGAATTTTTTAAAAATGGGACATAGTCAGTTGAATTGTACCATGTTGCTCTGCTTTTAGACAGTAAGCAGCTCTGAGAGCATTCTGATGTTGGGTTGTTTGCTTTCATAGGTTCTACAAGAAATATTTCATTTAACATGTTCATGTTAATTACAAATAGTAGCAGCAAATACTGACACAGCTCTATTGCTTTGCTATTTATGTTAAACGTTTCTATTTCTATAGCTATTGGGAAACTTTCTGCAGTGGTATGGAATATTCTCCAACAAAACATTACAAGAATTATCAATAGATAGTTTGCTAAATAGATACATTCTCATGGCTTTCCAAAATTCTGACTATGGAGATGATAGCATTAAGAAAGCTCAAAGTGTAAGTAAATACGTTTTAAATTTACTTTAAATGTATATTTAAATTTGCATTTTTAAAAATTCCTTTTTTAGTCTGTTGCCCATATATTCAGAGGAAATATATTTTAATAGCTACAGTAGCAGGGATCTGGATGTGTTCAAATATACATATAATCATGACATTCATCTTCATCAATTAGCCCAGGTCTTGATAAGATTAAAATACAGCCGTGAGCCTAGTACATGCTATTTTCTATCACTGGAAAAGGAACAGAGAGAGGGAGGGAGGGAGAGTAAACTTCTATTTTACAACAACAACATTGCTTGAATTTCTATTCCAGCACTACAATTAATGGGCAGTGTGATGGCTCAGTGGTTAAGATGCTGGCATGGAAATTCAAGCAATGTTGTTGTTGTAAAATAGAAGTTGGTGGAAAGCTGGCAGCCAAGGTTTGAGACCCGAGTGTCATGTGATGGGGTGACTTCCTGTTACTTTCCAAAGCTCCTGCCAACAGGAAGTGATACCTATTTATCTACTGGCATTTGTATGCTTTTGAATTGCTAAAAAGTTTGAAATGCCAGTAGATAAATAGGTACCACTTTGGTGGGAAGGTAACAGCACTTTGTGACATCATGCTGGTCACATGACTGCAAAATCGTCTTTAGACATTGCAGACTCAAAGGCCTGAAAAAGGAGATGAGCATCGCCCTCTATAGTCAGCAATGACTAACGGAATAAAATCCACATTTGTTAATAGAACAAAAACTAAAATTAATACATTATGACTTCACATCTATACTCGGCTGTTTATCCTAGTTCTCAAATGGCTTACAGTAAGATCCAGTACACTAGCAATAAATAGAAATATCTGTGGCAGATGCCTGATCTCTGGCACTTGATAATTTAGTCCATATTTCCCTGCTACGTTTATGGAGTTGTTAATACATGCATATAACAGGGACCAGCTTTTGCTAAATGCTGAGCCATGGATGGACAACCTTCTGAGCAGTAGTTTGTTCTCTAAAGCAGCTGGAAGGTCAGATGTGATAACAGAAGAAAAGAATAATTCACACACAGAAATGCATTATCTTTTGCAAGCATTTTTTTTCTTTGGAAAACCTGCCCAAATGACCCAAGATGACACTGACAAAATTCAGTATCAAAATAGTCAAGTTTCACCTCCACGGTTTTAGAAATGCTGAGTGGGAAGCAGGGGTATTTAAGAGTGAAAAGTGGAATGTTTTGCTTCAGTTTCTACTCTAATTTGGAGAAAGAATCAAAAATGTTGTAGCTGAAAATGGGACTTTGCTGTAAAATTTCAGTAGTGCAGTTTGCCTACGGTTAAATGGTCAGTTATGCTTCCCCAATCCTCTATTGTAATGTTTTATTACGCTGCTTGTGGTGGCCGGACTCCATGAAATACAATGACACAAGGCTGTCGTGAGATGGAGACCCAGAGCACGCCCCAGAGACCCCTTTTATTGTCATACAAACAAGACAACACCCAAGGAAACACCTTTGACTACATGATTGGTTAATAGATGATAGAAGCAATTTTACACCTGAAGAAACATAATCTAGCTCACCTCCTCCCCTTGGCCAGGACTTGGCTTACAATCTGCCTTACTCACGTTCCAGACACTAACTGATACAAGTAAACACTAAGGCCAAGCATTCCAAGCATTAAGCCCAGGCACTAACTGATACAGAAAAATATTACCTAATTTAAGTTTCCATTTCCCCGAAGCATGAACATTTACAGGAATCAGAAACCTTGCAGAGAAGCAAAGCTAATATGTGAATAGCAATAACTAATATATCCAAAATGGCTGCTAGACCCCAAAACTAAGGCTATATTCCCACAGCTGCTAATTACATGGAAATCAGCTTACAATTAGTGTTTTCTTCTTGTTCTCTATGTATCAAAGATTTAATTAAATAATGTGAGGTGAACACTGGAGTTGACGAATGATCTCAGTTTAAAATAAGATGGCAGATACTGCTACAAATAAATATCAAACATTGTAGTTGGTCATATTTTTGAAAATCTTGCCTTGGGTACCGTACAAACAACTAGATACTATTTAGAGTTTATAGTATTCTTCTATACAGGATTGTTCTGTATTTTTAATTTTATTTTTAAAATAATCTTTTTCTAGGTTATCAACTGCTTCCCTAAACAATGGTTCGCTAATCTTAAAGGAAATAAGACAGTATCTCATCTAGAAAATCTCTGTAGATATCTTGTTCACCTTGCTGATACAATATACAGAAGTAGCATTGGCAGCTCCGATGTAGAGAAAAGAAATTCAAGGTACTCTGTTTTAAATAGTGTTTTGTCGATTGGGGTCGTTCTGTATAAGCAACAATAGTCTTTAAAATGTTTATGGTAAAGAAGCATCCCAATTAAAATAAAGCATACTATATATGACATAAAATTTAAAACATAAAATACAAGGTTAAAATATGTACAAATTAAACAGAAAACTAGCAACATTGTGTTCTGTAGCGCTGCCATGAGATCCTCAAGTGTACACTAGTTGGGGCACAAAGGGCAAGCATACACATGTGTTGTTTAATTAAACATTAAAAATGTTTCATTATATTGAAGCAAATGAAGCTATTTCAGTCATGGTTGGAAGTGCTATAATTTGCAGCTTCTAACTCAATGTAAGGTAATTAAGGCAGCAACTACTTTGGCCAAATAGGCATAGTTCCAGGCTCTCATTCCATCCAGTGCACGATTTTTAAGAACATCTTGGTGTCATTGGAGAGAAAGCTGGGCATCATAAGAAATAGATTCAAACCTAAAACTCCAGTACTTAACTTCTTAGGATTTCATATAGATATTTAAACTGAGTATTGTAAACCAAAGGATTGAAGAATTGTCTTCTTTCTTGGACGTTGTGCCACATAGAGGCAAGTGTAGCATCTCCAAGTCCCATTTCCCTAGAAAGTTGGCACAAATCAGTGTTACTGAATCTTGCAACATAGCCAGTAGGGATGTACTTCTCCTATTTCATTGACAGGGTCCAAAATGGCCAAAGAAAATAAATAAAATCCCCAAGAACCATATTTATGTTATGTATTCCTGGGTCACCAATTCTTATCAGACTCAGTAAATTTACATACAACATAACATGTAGTAAAACCAGAGTACAAAATATTCCAAGAACATAATAAAGCATTCAGCAAAATCAAAGTACCAGTATCAATAAATAACTGTTGTTTTTATATTATACACTTAACTCATGGCAACAATCCTTCAGAAAGGTTTTTCACCAACTTATGAAAACTGTTAGGGTTTACAGACTAGTTTACATGCGAAGATTGTTCCAGTGTATTGCTGCCATGAAGAAGGGACAGTGCTTTCTACCTTCAGTCCTGTCAGATGACAGAAGCGTGGCACTACTAACAGTTTTGGTGGGAGGGCTATCCTGACAGTTGATTCATGATACAGTAGGTGGCCTGCAGGTAATGAACACCAAGCAACACAGGAATTTATGAGGCAACCATTTTTTTGCTTTGAATTGCACCTGAAAAGCACCTGATAATCAATATAGAGCCTTGCAAGATGGGTATAATGTGATCATATGGCAGTCAACAATCTGAATGCCTATTTTTGACCAATTTCCGGGTGGTCTTTAAACCAATTCATGTAGAGCAGGGGTGTCAAACTCCCGGCCCATGGGCTGGATGCATCATGTGCTGGCCACACCCACACCCAGTTTAGCAAAGGGGTGGGAAGTCCCTATATGTCATGTGATGCCACAGTGATGAAGTGAGTTTGACACCCCTGATGTAGATCATGAAAAAGACAAAGGTATTCTCTGTTTGATTTGACATTTGTTTGATGGGCTGTGGTGATACTGCTGATGAATCACCTGTCCTTTTTTCTAGAGTAAACAATTAAGCATGTTTAAAATTCTAAACCTTTTGGAACAAATGGTTGTTGGAGGGATAATGCTAAATCTATTCTGAACTCTGCACTCCACGGTCATTGTAGGGATGAGGCTTTGTGAGCATCTTAAGGAGTGAGCATACCAGGAGTGGGGTGCTGGGGGTTTGCAGGGGTTCAGGCAGTCCTCTTGCTAAGAGTCTGCCCAGTTCAGCGAACCCCCAAATCCCACCTCTGTCTGGCCCCTCTTACCCTGCCCCTCCCCTCCCTAGAATCTCCACACAGCCCATTTTGGAATGCTGGGTAAATGCAGGGCCTGTGCAGAGCCTCGGGGAGGGTGAAAAATGGGCCTCCCGGAAGTCCAGAAATGGGCCCGTTTCTGGCCTCTGGAGCCTAGGGGAGGCTGTTTTCACCCTCCCAGTGGCTCAAGGAAAGCTTCCAGAGTCTGGGGAGAGCAAAAATGCCCTCCCATAGCCATGCTGGGGGCCCCCAGCAACTGGGCAGAGAACCCGTTGCTGAAATTTTTGGAGCCACCCGTGACTGTTACATGGCATATTTGGTATATTTGTATTGCATGTTTGCCAAATAGTGCAGCTATATCTATACTTTGTATGTGTTTTTTTTAACAATCTGACTTTTTTGTCCTTTCTCTTTGTAGGGAACATATAAAACAGATAATAAAACTTCTATCAAGTATTCGAGCACTGGACCATGCTTTTACAGTAGCAAATGATCATAATGTGAAAGAGTCAAAGATCTTAAGTGATGGGAAATAAAATTGTGTCAATTAATTCTATAATATAAAATCATTCCTGAATTGTAATTTTGTACATATGTAAAGTTTTCTTAAATTGTAAAAGATTGTTTTTAAGACAAAGTGCATTCTTAAATACATCGTATGTAATAGTGTTGATGAAAAGTGAAAGCCAAGATTTTTCACATGCATTTGGTAAAAAAAAAAAAAACTTTTTTATCCCATGATGGCCATCTATTCAATTAATTTCAGAGTAGGAAAGAAATTCTGTATAATAAAATGAATAGATGATTTCAGATATTTATACCTCCATGGTTACATGTTGAAAATGATACCTTTTGAAGTAACTTTGTTTGCTGGAATTGGTCACAACTACATAATGTGTATGCCCTTGTGAGAGTAAACAAGCTTCCTAAATAATACTTTGTTGTTAAAAGTACACATATTGATCATAAAGTAATATTCTTAAAATTTAGATTAAAAACCCCCTGCAGTCACAGTTTCAGTTACCCAATAAATTATATTTCAGGTGAAATTATTCGTGCCATGTAAATTAGATTCTTATTTTAAGAGCAACACTCCTAAATTGCATTTTCCCCCTAATTCTTTCGAATGCATTTTCTCATAACATAATTTAAAATCCCACAATGTCCATAGGATTTTATATCCTGTGATGATTCACTGAATTTTCCAAAGTTACTTGGGTTTTTAAGATGAATCTTTTGGTTGTCATGGCTTGCTCCTAAGTTTAGTTTAATTGAGAAGAATGTTGTCACTGTAGATATCTTCCTTGATATGTAGTCCTTTGTACCTGAAAAAAGAAATGGACTACCAAACCATCGTACTTTATCATGGTCTTGTTGTGTGATGGAAAAAAAATATTAAATGTACAGTTTGCCTTTTGGACACTAAATAATTTCTGAATTCCTTGCCATGATTATTTTCAATCGTCTCGCTAATCGATGTCAAGGATATTGACTTGCATAGTAACACCAAGAACTTGCAGTTAATATCACTATATTGACGGCAGACCTCAGTAGAATTCAGTCTGGGCAATTTGCAATGATTTTCTTCTCTTTTTCAGAGAGAAAATAAGGAAGACGACTTTCCATATTTTTATGTGACTAAATAGAATTAATATATCTGGGAGTATGAAAATACAAACTATACTGATAAATTCTTGGCATTATTTATGTTGAGTTGTCGTACAGTACATATTAACAATTTACAAAGCATAGAACATTGAATGGAAAGGACAACTTTAGGAAGTTTCTCTCCAACATTACTCGGCAGCAGAGTTTTGCCACTGGCAGGCAAACATACAATAAGGGCTGATATATAATATTTCTGTCCTGTTTCCATTGTACAGTGCTATCAGAAGTCATCTGAGTACATCTATATGCAGTTGTATAACAAAATTATGTTATGATAAAAAAGGAAGAAATAGGATACATTCTTATGTAAAATTGAATGCAGTAATAGATACTTTTACTAAAATTTAACCGTTCACAAGCTAAGACTAAGGTTGAATTTTAGGACGCAAATGACACAAAGAGCTTATTAAGCTGAATCTGAAAAGATGTAATCCAATCAAAGGCTTAGATGTCTATGAAGCTACAAAGAGATTTTGTCACGAGGGAAACAGCAATTAAGAATAATGCTGATTCCTCTTGTGCCTTTTTGCAGACAGTGTTAAAAATTTTTATCATTCATTCACATAATATCCCATATTTTACACATCCAGTCAGAGGAAAGACCAGATTTGTGGAAATCATGTATAAAGGAACCTTTTCTAAAATTTATTTTAGAAATGTTAGGGTTTTTTTTTATAAATCACAAAATTAAATTATTCTATGAATTCCTTAAGATAAATTACAATTATCTACACTTGGCCATCATATTTAGAGCTTGTCTTACAATACTAATGCCAAAATTGCAAATTTTTCACATTTTTTTAGTAACATGGATTGCTTTTTCTGAAAAATAATATATTAGTATTACCTAGGGCCTTTATAAATTTTAAAATACTTTCATTTTGAAATATAATTTGAGGGTAATTGTGCTAAAAGTTTGTCTAATACGTAATGAAATTCTTCAGCTGAAAGATTTAGCAAAACTAATTCTTTAAAACAAGTTATTAATCTTAAATCCCAACAACTTATTTGCTCAAATGTGGATATGTTCATCTGATCCTAGCTAAAATAAGTACATCTATAAATAATAATTCAAAATCACCAAAGAATAATTGAAACTTTTCAAATGTTTGTAACTCCTTTCTCAATGCAATATGTGCATTTTTGAATTCTTTAAAATGTAGCAACATATATATTTGAGCCTCTTTAAATGAGTTTAACATAATTTCAGTAAAAGGCAGTTAACTTTCTTAAAAGATTGTGACAATAATACCGATATAATTATAATACACAGTTAAAAACTACTGAAATAAGTAAATGTCCTAGTCCCACCCTGATAAAAAATATTTTAAGAGAGAAAGGAACTTTGCAGCAGTCAATGTTTTAAGAACATTTTAATGACTTACGAAAAATATTCCACATCTCCAAATAACATGCAGTACTAAATTTCTTAAGAATATAACGTGAATATGTAGTGCAGGATGTTAGGAAAAACAAGTTTCTAAAACTCAAAAGTCTGTTTTTAAAGGTGGTTACTTGGCTTTTTACATCAAAAATTGATCCTTACAATTCTAATTAATGTAGTTGTACAAAAATTGTAGGACAGATAATTCAGTGATAGCATGTGGATAAATTAATCTCTTTTCAAAGTCTGCATACCTCTTGCCATCCTTTTTCTCATATTTCAGTTCTTAAATATGTAAATATATAGAAGCTCACATTCTGGGGCAGTTGTATAAATTAATAAACATTTTAATAAATAATGTATTGAGAAATATCATCCAAAAACATAGCAAAGCAATGGTAGCAATACTAATTGCTAGGAAGTTTATGCAAAATACAAAAAATAACTACTACTGTAAAATACTGATTCTTTAAAAATAACATTATGCCTGACTACCACAGAACTTACAAAGAGCTGAACATTCAGGGGAAATTATTTTGTCTGAAAGTCTGTCAGTTACCAAACATTTTAAAGTAAAAACCAAAACAAATTTTAGAATAACACAAGCATGTTTTGGTTAGAAATATTTACAGTTCAAAAAATGTTACATACAAGAAATTAACAATTTTTTAAAAAAATAACTGTCTTGGACTCTCTGGAATGATAAAAATAGTATTAGGATACAGTGCCTATATACCGGTACCTCTCTTGCCTACTTATCTCCCTTTGAAATTTCTAAGTAGACCTGCCTAAACTGGACCATCTCATTGATGGTGGATTTAGTCTGCTGAAGTTAACACTAGAAATGAGTCAATGTCTAAAACACAAGTTCATTGGTAATATAGCTTGGCTGGAGATCAAATCCGCCTAAAATCTCTTCAAGTATTTCAATGGCCTTAAAAAAATACCCACACAAATTGATAAACATTTTTACCATTCAAAATTAAAAAAGACAATGAAAGCACATTTGAAAACCGAAGTTGGGGTTATCTATATAAAAGAGAAGTGTGGTGAGGTATGTGTGTGTATGTGCTCTATACACTCCTACACGGAGCAACCAAACTTGGCACATACATACCTTGGCATTATGAGATCAGTACTGGGGGGGTCACGAAAGCTTTTGAGGGGTCTTTTCCCCCCCAAAAAGGATGCTGAAATGGACATTTCACTGCCAAGCTCTACTGCACATGAGCAGAGGGTTACCAGGCAAGGCATGCAAATTGGAGGCTCTCCACACAATAGAGGCAAGGCATGCAAATTGGGCAAAGAATGCTGGGAACTGTAGACTGTAGCATTGTCATAAATTCCTGACCCTCAGTGCTTGTCACTGGAATTCAAAGTAGGTGCCTGTGAAGTGTGGGCCATTTTAGTGCACGGGTGAAAGAGCCTATTCAAGAGATACCCACTGAACACTTCTCTTTTATAGATATGGAAGATTGGTACTAACTGATCAGGTGGGGGTTTTTTTAAAATGGTTTTGGTTGCCAAAGCAAAGAGATGTTCACTTCACAATAGAAGAGCTGAGTAATAATGCGCGAACCTACACTCAGAAGCGCGCGCGCGCGCGCGTGTGATTTGACAAAATGGCCACTTTAATGATTATATGGTTTGTTAAGTTTATCGCTTGTGAGTCAAGAGATAAACGCTCACAAACTTAAAGGGAACTTATGGCCCACTATCGGCGCCTATCGCCGCCTTCTGAAGTACTATGACCCGAAAGGGGCGGGAAGCGGGAAGACGCCTCTGCCTCAGCGGTAACACGAGCGAGGCCGAGGAACGACCCCTTGCGGAAGCCCGCGTTTTCTCGCCCCGCTCTCCCCAGCCTCCCTCCCACCACTTCCGGCGGGAGGCGGTATAATGCGGAAGTGATGGGTCAGTAGCAGAGGAAGTGAGGCAGGTGCCTCAGACGGCGGCACTGAGGGGCTCCGTCGGAGGCGGGTAAGGACCCGTTGAGCCAAGAGGTTGCCTTGACCCGCTGAGGGTTCTCTGTCCTTGTTCTTTGGGGTGCCTTAACCGTCCTGAAGGGCGGGCTCCATCTTTTCCGGAGTGGCGGGTCTGTAGAGGTGTGAAGGGAAGCAGTGTCCTCGCACAAGATGGAGGCTTTAGGAGCCGCGGTGACACCCCCATCCCTCGGTGTCAGCCTGTCAAAGGACGGGGGGGCTTGCCTCGGCGGCGTCTTGGTTTTTATTATTATTTCCTTTTGCCTGGGGCTTCTAATGGGTGTTGCTTTGCTAAGGGAGCCTCTCTCACAACCACCAGCCTAACAGTCCAACGAGGGGAGTCTGGGGGTCGCCGTAGATCATGTTTTAATATGGACGCCGGAAACCTCTGGCAGTTTGGCTTGGCTTTCATCCAACGGGCCAAATCTCTTTTCTGCTGCGTTCCCAAAATCTTGGATGCGGAAATGCAAAGAGAGTGGGGCGGGGTGGAGGGAGCACATTTAGTCAGCTAAGCCATCTTCAGTGCGGCTACCCAGCATAGAGAAGCTGGAAAGGGTGGGTAGTTAGAGACGGTGCATATTGCTTGGGGGGGTGGGGGGTGGATTCTGTGCTGCCTCTATTATATTCTATTATATACCTCTATTATAAGGTGCAGTTTTTGTTCCTGGGACTATTGCGTTGTTTGTTTGTTTTTTAAATGTTGTACATCCCTTACTGGTGCCATTAGTAATCAGTTTTCCCTTGTTCATGCTTCCCTAAGAAATCTAGTTTTCTTTTGGAAAAAAAATACTGCACCTCTCAATAAGAGGGAATGAATAGGATACTGAAATGCTACTTTGTAACAGAACCATTGCTTTATATTCTGCTATATTTTTTCCTAAATAATGTTTTATATATTTAAAAGCATTTATATATATATATATATATATATGTTTGTTTGTTTTCTTATGTTTTCATATATACATATATATGTATATATATATATTACATATACATACATATACACTGTATATAAGCAGGAAGAGGAATATACATAAACCAGAGAATGGTTTCAGTCTTTCATGTAAGAGAGATGATATTCAATTTATTTCTAGTTTGTAACAGTGACTTATCACTACCTATAGATTGCCTGTTATGTTGCTGCTAGTAGTCTGATTTATATTCTAGTCTACATATTTGCTTCTTGGATTTTTTTTTACTCTGCTTTAGCAGATGACAATAAAAGCAAATTAATTTCTGTGTTGTGAAGCTGAGTCAGATTATCCCAGCTCAAGCTAAGTCCTAAATGAATGGGGAATGCTCAGTGGTAATTAGAATGATTATTTGTAAATGCATCACCTTTAAAAATAGCCAACTCTCATCTTTACTTTTGGATATGATAGGATGCAAGTTAAAGTAAATGTTACTTTTTTCAGTGTTACTAGGCCACAAATGATAATTACTGTTCTATTTCTAATTGTAATGGCTGTGGAAGTGCTTCTAACAGAGTTGCTGTTATATGTTATTGCTTGCAAGCTGCTTAGAGTCAGGCAACTGGAGTGGTATAGAGGAGTCTATTATATATTTAAAATATGAATAAAATAATAGAGAAACTTGCTGGTATATTTACTAACATGCTTTCTCTGGTTTCCCTGTTTATGATATTATGGAAGTAGAACAAAGAAGTAAGCCAATTTGCTAACTTCATTAGCAGGTTCTAGCACATGTAATACTAATATGCCAATAAGAAATGGAATGTCTGTCATTAGTGGACCAACCTATAATAAACAGCTTTTCATTTATTTAGCTTGTCTATTATGTTTTTCTGTATATTGTTGTTGTTAGTTGCGAAGTCATGTCCGACCCATCGCAACCCCATGCACAATGTTCCTCCAGGCCTTCCTGTCCT
>JANHFR010005175.1:186549-197577 GCA_032468015.1 Mimophis mahfalensis | reverse complement strand
TTTCTACTTATGAAATTTTCGCTTTCCGAATTTGCATTCGGAACGGATTAAATTCGTAAGTAGAGGGTCCACTGTAAGTAAGTAGTGAAGTAAGTGGGTTTGCTCTTTGCTCCCTCCCTTTTATTCCCTTTAGCATTCTCCAGCATTTGCTGTAAAGCACAGTTATACAATAGTATTACATCATAAAAGGATAGGGTCAGCAGAAGGCTGGGAGAGATATCTCCCCTCAGCACTGAAGATGGGGAGTTAGGAGGCCAAAGCAGGGTGAGGTAATGAGTATCGTAAGGCAGATCATCTGGAGTTCCCCTAAAAGCATTCTCATGGGAAGAAGATATGAGGTGTGCCTCGCCTTCTCCCATGAGCCAACTTCCCAGGGAACCATCGCCCTGCCCATAATATTCCTACAGGATATGACTCCTTTATGTTCTAGACACAAAACTTTTTTTCTACTGGGTCATTGACCTAGTCACAGTCACACATAAAGTATTTAAAGGACAGTAAACAGCTTGATTTGAAGCTGAAGTGGTACAAGTATAGAACAGGTGGACGTCCTTTCCACTGACTGGATAAAACATATTCCATACTCTTTTCCAGTAAGAAAATGAGGATTAGGTTGGCAGTTCATCAATCTGTCCTGTAGTTCACTTCAAGTTGAGGATTTCTAGCATCCCTATTTGATATTTAAAGAGTTGATAGAGTTAAACAAAACAGGCAGATGTGTTTTGTAGGCCGTAGGTTTCCCATACACCTTTTAAACAAAAACACCATAGTAACTAGTACCTAAAGCTGTGGAAATTTTCGTTAGGATCATGTTGTTGCAATCCAAGGCCTTGTCTGGGTTAAATTAAATTTAGCAGCAGAGGGTTTTTCCAAGAACATTGCGAAGTTTCCTCTCCTGTTAGAATACACTTTGTTTAGAATGCTCAGTTCCATTTGTATCTTAAAAACACAGTATGTTTAAAATTTTGCAGATGCTGCTAATTTTTCAAGCTCTAGAAAATATTTTGCTGCGAACAGCAAGTGATCTGTCCCATTTTCGTGTCGTGGGAATGAATATAGTAAAGAAGTTGATTAACAGTTACATGAAATTAATTTATGCTGCCTTGTATTCTGAAACTCATAGGTAAGTTCCTTGTTTAAAGCAAACCTTTGTTTAGAATCACAGTAGAATAAAATTTTTGTTGCTCAGTACTATGTGTATGTCACCAGAAATAACAAAGCACTCTTTAATACTGATTTAAAACTATCTTACAGAAAAGCTGTGGTTACATTCTACATTGTAATCTTGTGTTGAACCTGGAGATTAAACTAATCAATTTTAATTCCCGTCTCTGTCACTTTAGGAACATTTTGTTTGTATGTTAACTTCTTTATTTTGCTTTGTGGTTCATTGAGTATTGTTTTATTCTCCACAATTATTTTAAAAATCTAGATTAAAGAATAAGTTTAAATAAATAGCTTCTCATTTCCAACGTTCTTCTAGTCTCGAATTATTTTTTCTGAAATTATAAAACCCAGATGGTGCAGCATTTATAAAACTGAAAATGCTGTTTCTCCAAAAATCTGCTGTGTTCCGCATTGTCATTTTCATATGGCAGGGCCTGACTTGAAATCAGAATTTAATGAATTTTAACCAGAAAAATATTTAGACCAGAGTGTTTATTCATAAGCCTTTACTTACTTTCTTACAATCTATCTCCCACAGACAGACAGGCAGACAGAGAGAGAGACAAACCCACACACATTTGTGAAGCAGCACTATATTCATGAAATTTATTGAATTTTGGCAGTTAGGGTTGCTGTTCCATAAAGCTCTAGACTTTTTCAAACTTATTGTTTTTGTAGTTGGCATATATCTACATTTATATATGTAAAGTAACAGGAAATCCATCTTGCTGTAATTAAGTTCCCTTGACATTTTCTGTGTCTGGTTAAAGTCTTGTGTGTAGCTTGATTGTGTGACACTAGACATCTGCTCCCTTAGCTAACTAAAATGAACAAACACCTTCATTTCAAAGGTGTTCTCACTTTTTAATTTTTCATTCATCAGTTTGTTTACCTATTCATTGTTCTCTGTTCGGATTGTCTCTCTTTACAGACTGTCTCGTCTGTGTCTAACTTTGCTATCAGCAATGGTGTCACAGGGACCAGATGCTGCCAGAGATGTCTACAGCCACTTTGATTTCAATAATAAATTCTTACCTAATTTAGTGAAGAAGAGAGACTATAAGGTAAGAACGCAAAATGTCAGCCATGAGGATTAACTGATGGCTTATGCTTTTTCATTTTATTTTCAAAATAAAGCTGTGGTAGAAAGAAAAAGTTTTCTTTATGAGACAAATACTATTTGTTTCTTTTAAAAAAAATATCATAGTCACCCATTTGCAACTTATATAAAAGGAACTTGTCAACTTCTACCTGATTTAGTACATTCATATACCATTTGTACAAAATACCCTCCTTGTTTTTTAAAAAAGCTGGGAGCTACAATTTTGAGAGAAATCAATTTTTTTTCAATGCAGGGACCCTAGTTCAAATAAAAATCCTTTAAATTAAAGAGACAATGAAGCAAAATCACAATGAGATTTTCACAGCAGACCCATGGATGTGTACATTCAGCCTGTGCATTCAGATTTTAAGATAAAGTAACAATAGATTTCTGAAAAAATAACATGCTTGTCTGGAGAGATCACACGTTTGAAGTAAATACTGCTTAGAAAAGCAATCACTTCTAGAAAAAAAAAGTTTACTTAGATGTTTGATAGGTTAGTTTTCTGTATGCCAGGCAGAATTTTGTCAAATAAACATAATAGGCAACCAGAATAGTAGAAACTTTTACCTATTTAAACTATTATGGGTTCGCTGTCCAACTGATACACCAGTTGCATCCCTTTCTGGATCAGGATGCCTTACGCACAATCACTCATGCCCTTGTCACCTTTTGGTTGGACTACTGTAATGCTCTCTACATGGGGCTCCCCTTGAAGAGCACCTGGAGGCTCCAGCTTCTCCAGAATGCATCCATGTGGGTTATATATGGGGTGCCTTGGCATTCCCAGGTTACACCTCTCCTGCGCGGCTTGCACTGGCTCCCGGTGGTCTTCCAAGTGCGATTCAAAGTGTTGGTTATGATCTTCAAAGCGCTCCATGGCTTAGGACCAGGATACCTACGAGACCACCTTCTGCCACCGGTAGCCTCCCACTGTCCAGTTTGGTCTCACAGAGTCGGCCTCCTCAGGGTGCCATCGGCCAAACAATGTTGGCTGGTGACCCTCAGGGGGAGAGCCTTCTCTGTGGTGGCCCCTGCCCTCTGGAATGAGCTACCCCCAGAGATCCAGATCGTCCTGGACCTACAAGCCTTCTGCTACCCCTTTAAAACTTGGTTATATCAACAGGCAGGTCTGTTCTGAATAAATGTTAATTTAAATGGGGATTGGCAAATTTTAAATTTTAACTGTTTTGTGGTCCTAAATTTTGTTTAATCTGGTCTTAACTTTTATATTGTATGTTTTTTAAATGGACTGTGAGCCTCCCTGAGTCCCTCAGGAGAAGGGCGGCATATAAATCAAATTAATAAAATAAATAAAATAGTGTTAGTCAAGACCATGATTTTTGATGATACAGATGTAAGATCCTGATAAGTACAAAACAAGAAAGTTAAGGTACTGTACTTTATGAAATGTGCAATAGATACACAGATGGTACTGTACTTTATGAAATGTGCAATAGATACACAGATATCGGTATTTGTATCAGTTAACACGTTGGCCACTGTATGCTTAAGTCTGCAAATAGATCTTTATGTAGAATCCATTTCGAAGGCATTGTAGATAATCTAATGATTTTTAGACTTCTCATATATACTGAACATGTTTTAATATTTGTTTAGGGTAAACCTGATATCCGAACAGCATACATCCAATACGCCATTTCCTTTTTAATTGCTGGCGACCACTCTACCCTTCTGCAGGTTCTGGAGTTAAAAGGTATTTTATAAGTTACCTAGGTCAAGCTTTTGGAAATCATTGCTTATTTCCATACATTTTTGTTTGTTTTCCCATCAAAACAAAACAATTCTTGAGGTATATAATGTAATAGAAAAGCTTTGGAAAACTCAGGAATTACAAATATTTCTGTAAGGCCCTATGGAATTAGTTCACAATTTTTACTTCCTTTTTACGTGTGTTACATGCTCCCTGTTTTTGAGTTTGGTTTATGTTGTCAACATATACTGTATTCTGGTGTAACTGGCAAAGCTTTGCAAAATTCATTTAATTAAAATGTTTACTTTATTTTTTAAAAATTTCTATTTATATGCCGCCCTTATGCATTTCAGGCATAATGTTATCCTTTTTAAATTTTTTTAGATTTCATTCCAGATATTATTAGGACAGGGTTAAAAGAAGATAGAATTTCCACAATTAACCTTCTGCTTTCAACTTTGGAAACTAAGGTATAATCTGCAAATAGTTTTGTTCTTTCTATGATCTTTGACCGTTGAAATATCTTCATTTTTTCAGAAAATCTCTGATTAACATTTTATTTTGCTGTACATAAGAAATTACCAGCATTTCAGGTGTAGAGCTTTTTGCTTGATCTATTTATGCTGTTGAGTAACTTATGTTTTTAAATAAACAAAAAATTAAAGTTGCAAATGAATGCAACAGTGGCATTAAAATTGTTTATGATACTTCTGACAATTCCCATAGATGTAATAGCACATTTATGACCTGACTTAAGAATTCTGAACTATTGTGTTAATACTTTGTGTTATTTGTAGGTTGTTCTCAATAAAGATATCAGTAAGACCCAGAAGGTACGCTTTTTTACGTCAGAAATACTGAACCACATTGCTTCACTCTATCGCTGGAATGGAATTACTGATGTCAGCACAGTGGATGCCAAGGTATAATAATCTTCTCTCTCATCTTTTTCTTACATCTAAATACTATTGTAAGATGTACAGAAACATGTTGTTACGGGCCACCACTCAAGGCGGAAAATGAAAGGCCATAACCAAGCCCATAGTTTGCCTAGTAAGGTGAAAATAGTTTGCCATTAGGAATAGTAATCTGGAGTATTTTTGAGGAAATGTATCTAGTTCCATAAGGGATGCAGTGGCTCAGTGGCTAAGATGCTGGGCTTGTTGATCAGAAAGGTTGGCAGTTTGGCGGTTCGAATCTTGAGCGCTGCATAATGGAGTGAGCTCCCATTACTTGTCCCAGCTTCTGCCAACCTAGCAGTTCGAAAGCATAAAATGCAAGTAGAAAAATAGGGACCACCTTTGGTGGGAAGGGAACAGCATTCCATGCGCCTTTGGCGTTTAGTCATGCCGGCCACATGACCACGGAGACATCTTCGGACAGCGCTGGCTCTTTGGCTTGGAAATGGAGATGAGCACTGGCCCTTAGAGTTGGGAATGACTAGCACATATGTGCGAGGGGAACCTTTACCTTTACCTTTTATCTAGTTTAATTGCTCCAATATGAGCAGCTAGCTTTATACAACCAGGCAGAATCTATACCAGACTGATAAAGTAGGGCTGCCTTCAGGTATGTTGAAATTGCACTATTCGGAGTTTCCCAGTCAAATTAGGGAAGCACTATACAGTGGTCCCTCGACCTACGAAATTAATCCGTTCCAAATGCATTTTCGGAAGCTGAAAAATTCGGAAGTCGAAAAAGCGGCTTCCCATTGAAATGCATTGGGAACGGATTAATTCGTTCCGGAGCCTAGGAAAAAGACCCAGACTCCCAATTTTTTGTGGAAACCTCATGAGGTGCACTTTAAAGGAATGCAAAGTGCACCTCAAAATTAGGTTTCCACAAAATTTTTTTAAAAAAGAATTTTTTCAGCCGTTCGGGACCAGGTTGTAAGTCGAGGAAACTGAGGCTGTCATTCAGAAGTCGGGGAAGCCGCGGCTAAAAGCGCCGGCAGTTTCCCCGTTCGTAGGTCGAAATCTTCGTGTGTCGGGGTGTTCGTACGTCGAGGGACCACTGTATACATTTAAGAGCAAAACCCGAGATCTTCTACTTTGTGCTCTGAAAATACTGAATAAACCAATGTGGTAAGCTGACTGTTTTTCTTCAATGTGTTAAGTTTATGCAGGTTTCCCAAGAGTGTGAAGAACCAGGAAAGCTTTTAGTGCGAGAACTGGTTCATAAATTTTTAACGAACCTTTGTTGTTCTCTGAAACACGGTATTAACTTTTACGATCCAAGTCTCGGCACGTCTGGCAGGTAAATCATTCAGTTGTTCAGTCCTGAAGTCCGGTTATATTTTGCAGTTTTGTTTAGGTTAGAGCTAAATTGTTTGAAGTGTTTTCTTCAGCGTTGCCTCGTCTTTTGTGAATGGTATAGTGTTGGTTATTCTACCTTGTGGTCATTTCACAAAGCAAGGAAGGAGCAGAAGTCTATTCTAGAAGCACAACCTCTACCGGGTTTGGTCATATAGTCTTCAGCAATCGGCATCTTTTGAGCATAAAAAATCTGTTAAACCCCTGTTAGTCAATCAATCTGCATGTCTGCATGTCAGTTGGAATTACCACATGATAGCATAAATAACTGGGAGTTGAAGTCCACGCATCTTCAAACGGCCAAGGTTGAGAAACACTGTTTTATGCAGTACTAGTAAGAGATTTTAGAGGGTGTAAATCTCAGGCTAACAAAATTATGTTCTAAATATATTCTTTTTTTCATTCCCGTTCATAATATTTTGTGAGTGTGTTGTTGAATGCCTTTCACAGCGTTTGACAACGTAATTTTAGTCACTTAGTGTTCCTACTGGTTTGGCATGATTGATCATCTGGTATTATATGTAGATGATCTGCTGAAATACAGCCAAGTTACAGTCGTTTTTATACACTGCAGGTTCATTTTTTTTAAATTTCTTGTTAGGCAGAAAAAAACTGAAAAGCAGTACTATACATGAAATGGGTGAATCTGACTCCAAAAGGAAACAAAAATAAAAGATTTCATTGAATGTGTTCAGCCCCCTTCCCCCACATGTATGTTTTATAACGGGTCCCCAAGCCCCAGGCCGTGGCCCATTACTGGCCCATTAACTGGCATGCGAGAGCACATGCTCCCCCATTTGCATGAACAGTGGTCAGCTTGCGCAGAACCATCCCCTCAATGCCCCCACCCCAGTCCCCCAAGCTGGAAAGTTTGGAGAACTTTGTTTTATAATGTTCTCTTTCCTGCTACCCTCCAAAATAGATGAGGAAAGCTAACTTACCATAACCCCTGCCCGCTGATAGCATCTGCAGCACAGATTCTGATCTCTGGTTGTCAATTATGTGTTCCTGTATTCTATCAGAGTGATGCTTTTTTTCAAACTATTATTTTGTTAGAGGCGGTAATTTGGTTCTGCTGCGCTTTCTTCTGAGTTTAAAGACTGCTGCAGAAGATGAGATGGTTGCTGATCTTATGGTGAACATTTTCAAAGTATGCCCAGATTTGCTGAACAGATACTTTAAGGAATCGCAGTATTCTTTTGTTCCGAGACTAAAATCTGCATGGCTAGACAACATGAAATTGCTGAGAAAGGTAAGAACTACTTGGAAAGTATTTAGCACGTGAAAATGACCCTTATCAACATGTCTCTTGTTATAATGACAGTTATTGAAGTGTCTCTGTGTGAACATAGAGACATCTTTGCCCTCTTGTATTTGACGGTAAGTCAGAAGGAAATTCATTTTAATTAACGGGTTGTGGAAAGTTGGATAAATGGCGAAGTATTCCAGACTTTGGAGCTCTCTTGTGCTTCTCTCAAGACTTTGCACAAGGCTTTGGGCTGAGAGGGAGTGACTAGCCCACAATTACCCAGCCAGCTTTCATGGCCAAGACGGGACTAGAATTCCAGCAACCTGGTTTGTAGGCAAGCACCTTAACCACTAGACCAGACTGGCTCTCTATCCTGCATATATTGCATCAAGTAATTGAGGGAAAAGTAATTCAGAAGTATATTATTTCGATATAGTGGAACCTCGATTCACGAACACTTTGTTTTGCAACCAATTTGGGTTCCGAACAAAAATTCCAGCTGAGTTTTGAACCGGTTCACGACCCAAAACTCGGCTGGCGAACAAAAAACGGTGTTGAAATATTAATTTCCGCACCGTTTCCCCTGTGGCAGGGATCTGCAAACTTAAATACTCAAAGAGCCATTTGGACCCATTTCCCACAGAAAAGAAAACATCGGGAGCCAATAATTTAACAACCGGTATGACTGGGTGGGCGTGGCCAACTTACATCACTTATTCCCACCCAGTTGCCTCCTGCTCTGGAATATGGAGTGAGTCTCCATCCCACACCGTCACCCTTCCCTTCTCCGGCCATGCGAGGAGGGGCGGGGAGGGGCCAGCCAGTGGTGGGATCAGCCAACGGAGCCGGAGCAGAGGGCCGAAAGAGCTGCATGTGACTCCAGAGCCACAGTTTGCAGACCCCTGTGGGAATCACCTGTGCATGCGCGGTGAGTGTTGCTTCAGAATGCAACCAATTCAGGTTGCGACTACAATCCTGGAACGAATTGTGGTCGCAAACCAAGGTTTTACTGTACAGTATAATTTATTATGACAAAATTTCAACCAGTAAAAATCTCCTTTTCTCCCCCCTTCTAAATAATATCTGCAGTTTTTGTCTGATTTGCAGATTTTATATGGTTGCAGGTCTCTCAGATAACAATTATTTTAAAAAAATATTGTATTATTTACGTGGACAGGATCAGAAAGAAAGGCTACACTGAAACAAATGTAGCTTAATTTGAGTAAGTTCAAATCAGATTTGAATAACTGTTTCAGCCTAACATCACAGGGTTGTTGTGGGAAAATAGATGAATGAGTATTATGTATGTATTCTTCATCCATCTATTATTAGTAAAGTAATAAAGTAAAAGTAATAAAGGTCAGATAAAAATATTATAAATAAATAATGCAGAAGTGGATTGTAAGCTTGTATAAATTTCAAATACTCAAATTAATATTGTGATAAAAATTCAAATATAAATGGTCTATATTTCCTAATTCTTTGGGGTTATTTATTGTCAAGCGATATAGATTTGTGCCTGGAAAAAATCATTACTGAATGCAGTGAGGTTTCTCCTCCCCCACGTAGTAAATCATAGTACATCTGTAAGATTGGAAACTTACTCATTTAGCTTTTATTTATTTTGAAAGGGAAAGAAGAGAGGCCTCAACTCAGTACCATTCATACCTCTGATTAAATCATCATAGTCATATCCACTAATCATGTATTCAACCTATTCAAATATCAGTTAGGCTTGGAAGTGCTAATACAATTGGTATAATATAGACTTCATCTTGTATATCTAATAAAAGAGAAGTGTTCCGTGTTTGTGGCTATGTCTTGAGTAGGCTCTTTCACCCATGCACCAAAATGACCCAAACTTCAGAAGCACCTACTTCGAACTCTGGAGACGAACACTGGGCAGGTCAGGAATGCAGTTGACCAGTCTTTGTCCCCGAAAAAGGGTACCAAAATAGACACCCCCACAGACATTTCACTGGCAAGCTCTACTGAGCATGTGCAGATGGTTACCAGGCAAGGCATGCAAATCGGAGGCTCAACAGCCAATAGAGGCAAGGCATGCAAATCGGAGGCTCAACAGCCAATAGAAGCAAGGCATGCAAATCGGGCAAGGAATGCTGGGGTGAATTGTCATAAATACCTGGGTGAAGCCGGGTTATCAGCTAGTATTATATAATATGTGAGCCCCCTCAAATATAGTTACAAACTATTTAAAAGCAATTCCTTGTACAGCCTATTATAATAATCCTACCTAGCTGCCAGTAAAGCACAAATAAGCCATGCTATGCCAATATTTTCTTTCTGTGGTGTTTTAAAACTTTAATTGTGGAAGGGAGACCATCGCTGTTGTTTTCTGTTACAATCCTCCTCATCTTGCAGATGACTTCCCAAATTGGAGGAATGATTCCCTCATGATAATTTCCTCATGGGATTTAATCGAAGTATGGGAAGCCGGATACAACAACTAGAGGGATGACATTTATAGTGGAAGACAAAACCCCTTTTGGCAGCCGCTTTGATTTAATTACAGAAATGCTACCCTTAATCCATGAAAAAGTCATGCAGATCTGAATATGTTTCAAAAGCACATGGTTTTTGTGTTTTTTTTTTAATCCCATTTATATGCCGCCCTTCTCCAGAGACTCAGGGCGGCTTACAATCTGTTTTAAGCACAAATAAATGTGCTTAGCAATAGCCTTCATTCCTGCTTGTTTTCATCAAAGTGAACGAGAACTAAAAACACAATCCTGTAGAGAAGTTTGCACTAAAGCTCATGCGTTTCAGAAGTTTGAAATGAAAAGAGCCAGAACAATAAACAGGAAGTGGGATTGTAATATGTGGGCAGCTAAATGTATTTTTGTGTGTTTTTCAGTGCTTAATTGCTGTAATCTGCTCACAGCCCTTTAGGAGTGCACTATTAACTCAGGAGAGGTGATTAAATATAGTAGTGGCCAATGTATGATTATCTTTCCCTGTGTTTATTGAACTCTATATCATTGTACCAGATCCCCTCTATAGGTTGAATTACTGGCAAGCCTTTGAACTAAAGATTAGTTTGGTAGTGCGTTATTTGGTGGTACATACTACCACTAGTTATTTGTGGAAAATGTAGTCAGCCTGAAAGGTGCTAGATCGGTCTTTCCTTGTGTATCCTGCCAGCTTTGGTGGACATTGGTTGCTATAATTTTATGTAAGTGTGGTTTGTGGGGTAGGAAAGTAAATTGAGGCAGGAAAGTAAATAGTAAAAGATGATGGAGAATGTTTGGGAAAGATTATTAGCAGATGCCTCTTTTACTTCAGAAGGTGACAAGATTTAAGTAAAATCTTGAAAATCAAGTGAGAGTAGAGTTAATAGAAAAGGATTCCTAGCTCTAATCCCTCTCCCCTGCCCCCTCCCTCCAATGTATTTATTTATTTATTTATTTATTTATTAAATTTATATACCGCCTTTCTCCCCAAGGACTCAGGGCGGTGTACAGGT
>JANHFR010005175.1:34691-45266 GCA_032468015.1 Mimophis mahfalensis | reverse complement strand
ACTAATCTCAAAACAGATATCTATTACTGTACTTGGGTAGGGCCATTTTGAGTTTGGGATATTTTAGCAGCGAAGAACATTGATGACCGAGCTTCAACTGGAAACTGAAAGTACACACACACACACACAACTAATTTTCACACAGCCAAGAGTTTATATGCTGTGAACTGTCATCAGAGTATAGGACAAAGAGTAAAAAGGTCTTAAGTTACTGTTGGGTTCTGATTACATATTAATGGGAATAATAGTTTCCACCATGGAACCCTTGTCCTAAGGACCCAGCATGCTTCCCTTGCTGTATGTATTCAAGGATAGATACTGTAAGTGATGCTTTGCTCCTCTGTGCTGACTCTAGCATTTCTGTTCTCGGATTTTAAGAAATATTTTCCATATTGGTTTTGTTAGGGCTTTTGGAAAGATTGACTTCCCAAAAAGAAAGATCTCATATTTCCCATTCTCTTTTCCACAAGTTGTAGTCTGGCCAAACAGTCTGTATTAGCCAATTACTTTCATTAGTATTAGTTTGATTTGTTTTATAAGTGCCCCTTTTTGTAATAAAGAGTATGAATACTATATAAAAATATTACAGAAAAACCCCTTTCATAAAGATGTTTCCATTTTCCTCCTAGAGGAAAATATTAAAAAGTCCAATACTATATTGACATCACTCTTCTAAACAGTGATTACATCAATGACATCTGTGTGAGTATACTTTACTTACTTGGGCAATTCAGGTAGCTACTTTGGGATGTGGGTGCGATAGTAAAACAACATTCCTGAAATATTCTGTTAATATTAATCTACGTCTATTAAGGATGGAATATTTGTAAAATATTTTTTGGAAAAGTTGATTTAAAAAAAATACAAATGTCATTTAAGTTATCCTTCCCATTGCATTTTCTCCATACACTGTATTGCATCAGTAAATGGAATAATTGCAAGAAAAGAAGTCACGGCTTGTTATCAGAACAGTGTCTTACAACAGACTGACTTGAAAGTATATATAAGAAAAGAACATAGAAGCTGCTTGAATCTAAATAAAAAGGAATTATCTTAGAGAAATGTGTGCGAGTTGCAATAATGGGGGAGATGAAAAATGATGTTTAGTAAATTGATAAAATCAAGGAGGTTGCAGAAGAAAAAATCCATATAAGAGATTTTTTTGCAAAACTGCAAAGAATATTGAATAATGCATATGTAAAAATAATTTTTCAAAGTCAAAGAGAACGGACTGGTGAAGAGGTAGAGAAAAATATTGATGGAAATAATAATAGCTTTCACGTGAGTTAAAAGCTAAAGAAGAAACCTGTAAAAGAATGAATGGAATAAAAAAGATCAATTAAATGATATTAAAACTGGATTTCAACATATTAAATTAGTTAGGGAGGCTTGGGTTGGTTGAGGGTCGATGCTGTCTCTGGTTGGCTGTGTGGTTGATTTGGATTCTGAGGGGTTCGTAGGTTGGTTGTAGGTCAATGTGTCAGTGGAATTGCTGGTGAAGTGCCAGACTTCAATGAACTCACAAGCATGGTCGATTTTTGTGTTGTGCCAATCGAACTGGTGCTGTTTGGTATTGGTGTGAGTAGAAATTAAGGATTTGTGATCATGGCATTTGACTGACGGCCGGTGTTCGTGGATCCAGGTATTTAATAGATGTGATGTTTGTCCAACATAGAATTGGTTGCGATTGTTACAGTTGATTTTGTGGAATACATTGTTTCATTCATCCTTCTGTATCTTGTTTTGATTCTGGATAATTCCTGGTGGAGTGTGGCTGTGAGTTTATGGGCTATTGCTGTTCCTAGAGGTTGGAGAATTCTGGCTATCCTTCACTCTCATCCTACACCCAAGCTATAGATCACTTGCCACTATTGTAAATATACGGAATACTCAAAGAATTGGTTTTTAGCAATTGTAATCCATGAAAAATTTAAATAGAGTAAAAGTAAGAACTGACATCATTGTTTACCATTACTTCAATTCTGAAAATGTCCTCTATAAGGGTTATTGACTCATATGTTCAGGAAAAGGACAGGAATAGACAGGAATTACAAAAACGGTGACAGTTGAAAATATAAGGCTTTTAAGCAGGAGGGATAAATTAGATGGTTTTAAAAGTGGAATTGTTCACTGTACATCTGAATTAGTACCATGTAAATTCAGCAATAAAATAGAATGAAAATCTTCCATCCAGCTTTCAGGAGTCGTAAGAACTATCCACTGCTGGCAGAGGAAACATCAAATGGTAGAGTCAACCGTAAAAATTGAATGGCCATAAGGAAAAGTGAATTTGGCATAACTTTATATAAATTATTGGGGGAAACTCTTGAATCTGAAGTTTAGTGTTTTAACAGCACTTAGGAAAAGGAATGATCAAGAATCATACAGGCAAATAAAGTTAATAGTATTGCTCAAACTTAAATTCAACAGCTGGGACTATGTTTTCCTGGAAAAACAAGTGACTGATTCCAAGCTGAATTTAATCCAAGTGGCAGCAAACAATAGTTTACTTCTTTTCATTTATGCTTAATACTTTCATTAACATGATTTATAGAGTGGAATTAGACCTTGGAAAAATGTATTTTCTTTTATATTACAGGTATATTCCATATAAAGTACCAAGTACCAAGATTTGCATCAACAATCTGTTTTTCTTGAGAAGGGAAAATAATAATTTTGTGTTATTTTTCACTTTGGGGATGAAACTTTAGTTGGTTATATGTGAGAAAATGCTTAAATACAAACATTTAGGGATTTAATGATTCTATTCCGGTTCTAAGAAAATGTCATCTTTTTTTATTGTGAGGCATGACTAGAACGTATTACTGTAAATTAGAATCTGCCCTCATAAGCGTTTGGCAGAGGAGAATTGAAGTTTGTAGTTTCAGTTCAATACCTTTAAGTATCTTGAGAATTGCAGTCCACAAAATTTTGAAACAATTTTTAAAGTGTTTAAATAGAATTCATTGGAAATCCTATGGCCCTGTCAACATTAGGAGAGGCATTTTGCAGGGCAGTTCATTATTACCTTTGTCACTGCCACGATTCTATTATCAGTGATTTTAAAGAAAAATCTTGGTTATCAAACAGCAATATATATATATATATTGAGAAATTGCACACACACACACACACACACACACACACACACATATATATGCAGTACAGTAAAAAGCACGGAGAGAGAAAGACAGGGTGAGTGAGAGCGAGCAAGTGGCTCAGCATGGATCATCTAAAGCTTTATGGAAAATCAAAAATTAAAATCCAGTCATTAAGTGTTAAGAATTTTTTAGCACAGATACAGCAATGGACTTTGACCTAGAGGAATGTGGTACAATAAGAATAATTTGGGGTTAAATCCAGCACAGTAAGTGAACTGAAATGCTAAATAGCCAAACCATCATGTGCCATCATGATGAAGCCTATAAATATCATTTAACAGTTGGATAACATTAACTACGGACAAATTTAAAAATGTGATTGGTAAAGAATACACGCAAAGAATGAGAAAATTGCTGAAGACAAAATTGAACAGTGGAAACACGATCAGAACCATCAACACTTGGGCCATAACATCTAATATGACACACTGGTGGAATTATTAACTGGACAGTTCAGACTTAAAAAAAATGGAAATCAATGATTAATCACTATGCGTTACATCCCCATATTGATGTTGATAGATTATACCTGCCCTGCAGACATAGGGGGAGAGGTTTACTTTAAGTCAAACAAGCTGTCAATGAAGAAAAGTATATGTTGACTGATTATGTAAAAGATAGCCAAGAACAAGCAATGATGGAAGTTAAAAATTGGAACTTACTGCATGTGCAGGAAACAAAACTTGAATATCAAAAATGTAATAAAAAGACAGAATACTAACAAAGAAAAGCATTACGTGGTCATTCCAAAGGTGCTTTCCAAAAGCTTTCTTGGTTTTTAGTTTTTTGGTTTTTAGTTTTCTTGGTTTTTAGTTTTTTTTTCCCCTTGAAAATGGTTCACTTCTGAACTAGCTTCTTGGATGAGAAGCAAAATGTTTTCAAGAGAAAGAAAACCTCAAGAAAATTCAGTTGCCCTTTGGAAAGCATCTTTGGGACAACCAGGACCTGGAAGATTGCAAATCTCCATAGACATTACATGGTCCATTTCTGTTTAAAAAAAAATTTGAGGGGAAAGTGGATAAAGATGAAACCTAGCAGTGGCTTACAATTGGAAAATTAAAAAGAAATAAATTGAAGGCTTGATTTTGGTTGTTCAAGCTATTTGAAATAATGCAATCAAGGCTGGCATTGAAAAATTACCACATGATTTGAGGTGCAGATTGTGCAAAGAAGCAGTAGATAATATATTACGCTAGTGCAAGAATGTTGCAGAAACTGATTATAAATAATATAACACATTTACCAAAATGATGCACTGGAACATTTATAAAAATTGCCATGTGCCAGTAATGAAAAATTGGTAGAAAAATATAGTTGAAAAATCTAGTTGAAAATGACCAGGTTAAAATATTTCTGAATACAAAGTTGGCTTATGATACGTCAGATTTAACTTTGATTGAAAAGAATAATAATTGGATAATTGTGGATAATTGTTGGGACAATACCAGGGAATAGCAGGCTATAAAAAGTATATTGGAGAAGATCACAAAATATCAAGATCTGAAAATTGAATTTGAAACCAGCCATTGTGGTCCCAGTGGTTATCTGCTTACTGTGTGCCATACCAAAGAAATCTTGGATGGCACATAGACAATTTGCACATTGACAAAATTTCCATCTGTCAATTACAAAAGTCTACACTGCCTGGATCACACATATACTAATCTGATACATTATGACATCTTAGCTTCTTGAGAACTTGACGCATATCAAAGCCAATACCAGCTAAAAAAGCCCGATAGCTGTGATTTCACATTGTTGTGTGTATCATAATATTACCAGACCCTTTATCTTGTATGCATGAAAAGCATATAGAACAAAGCTAGAACCTGAAATTGTCATAGAGCTATAATGTGGGTTTTATATGGTGTGAGTTAGGGCAGTAGATGAAAGCCCTGATCCGACACTTGGAAATTCTGAGGAACTGAATAGGAGGAACTGGTTCAGAGTGAATCTCAGCAAATGGAGATGCTGTTGATGTGGGTACCTTGTGGGCTTCAGTTACCGCCCTATGTGGGATTGCACCTCTCCTGAAAGAGGAAATTATTTACAATGTGGTAAAATTGGTTTTTGGACTTGATTTGGTAGTAAATAAATGGTATCAATATGATGTATAGGCTTATTTATAGATTACAACTCTGCATGTAAAGGGACGTGGTAGCTCAGTGGCTAAGACGCTGAGCTTGTTGATCAGAAAGGTCAGTAGTTTGGCGGTTCGAATCCCAAGCTCTGCATAACAGGGTGAGATCTGGTTACTTGTCCCAACTTCTGCCAACCTAGCAGTTTGAAAGCATGTAAAAATGCAAGTAGAAAAATAGGGGCCACTTTGGTGGGAAGGGAACAGCGTTCTGTGCGCCTTTGGCAGTTAGTCATGCCGGCCACATGACCATGGAGACATCTTCAGACTGCACTGGCTCTTCGGCTTTGAAATGGAGTTGAGCACTGCCCCCTAGAGTCGGGAACGACTAGCACGTATGTGCGAGGGGAACCTTTACATTTACCTTTACCTGCATGTATATTTTAAATTTTATCATACTTTCATGTTATTTTATTGTTTGTTGTATTTGTAATTCTTATATGCTGGTCTTGGCCTGTAATGAGATATTTACTTTTCTACTTTTCCTGTCTTGACTTCCAGTTCAACATGTGCATATGCTCTTAGATTTTTTCTCTGGATCTTACTTTTTAAAAGATTTTTTAAATTAATAATCTTTTGTAATGTATTATTTGTACTTTGTCTGGGATATTCTAAGGATAGCACGAAAGAAATGTTCTGTTTTTAGCTTTTTTTTCTTTCTAACTCAATTCATTTGAGCTCAATAATGAAAGAATTTTAAAAAATAAACAGTATATGGCACTAGTATTCTTTGAGGATGGTACAAAGTCATCTTAGCCCATTCTGTAACTATTCTATTATATGTAGTTAATTTTAGGATGAGCTAGTGATTTCAACTATCTTGTACATTTAACACATTAAATGAAATTCTTAAGTGCTATCTGCATACATTTAGTTCTATCTGCTTCTCCACTTTTTTGTTTTCAGTAGGTGCAAGGGAATATTGGCAGTTCTTAGGTTTCCTTGTTTTCTGTCATTTTATCTGCTGCTATGGAGGAGGAACTTAAAAATCAACACTCCTTTGCAATTTTGCTCTATTTCTTGACCGTATATTTGATTTGGGCATATTTCTAAAATAGAACATGCTTTTATCCTAATGAGCTAAATATTTATTTATAATGGAAGTGATAATATATAGTATTACAAAGTAATAAAGTTTTAATAAAAGTAGAGAACAGTCTATTTTAAGATACTAAGATTCCAAATCAGAATAAATGGTTTCATAAGTGTAATTTTATAATTTTGGAATGATTACATAGTGTAGTAAATAACATATTTCTTTATCTAGAAATACTGTATTTTTACTTTTGCTTTTTTTAAGCTCTTCTCATTGATGGAGATGAAGCCTCCAATTTCTCGTGCAAAGATGATTCTCATCACTAAAGCTGCCATTAAAGCTATTAAGGTAACCTAATAAAGAATATTTCTTCTGTCATAGGCAAAATTGGCCTATCATAGCAAAATATAAGATTTGCAGTGTTTTATTAGGTTCTTTTACAAGTAAAGTAGGACTTCATGTTCATTTTCATTATTTTGCAAACCTTGAATACTTGGATTCACTTTTTTAATATTGTATTCTTCATGGTATGTGCAAATCTCTTTTAAAAAATTAATTTAAAAGATCTGTTAGATTTGATCTGATGTTTAGAGTTCCGTAATGTTTATTAAAAATTCCATCTTGCTTTTAATTATAATTGTAGTGCTCTGCAATTTATACTTGTAAAAATAAAATAGTATTTTTCTATATATTTTATGGAATGAAAGATTTCACACCAAATAAAACACATTTACTTCTTTCTTTCAGCTTTACAAACATGTAGTTCAAATTGTAGAGAAGTTTATTAAAAAGGTAAGTGGAATTATGTAGCTCATAATAAGTTGTAAAGACTCAGCAATTTTCTCAATAGTAACGTTTTGTCACATCTAACATCTGAGAAAGGATATTGAACAGATCATGGAATTATTTTACTTCCTGTTTTGTGGAGGGTGGCAGTGTAGAGGGAAGTTAAACCTGTTCCCTTAACAATTCTGATCAGGTTTGAAATAGAATCGTCTTCATCCTGTCAGCATTCTCTTTGGGTAGATGGGAAAACTGCTCAAATAAATGCCTGTACAGTGGAATCTCGTATTGTGAATTCAATCTGTTCTGGGATTGCGGTTGCGACCCAAATTGGTTGTGTCCCGAAGTGACACTCACCGCATGCGCAGGCAATTCTGTGCATGCGCAGATGGAAAAACAGCGCAGAAAGGAAGCTTTCTGCACTGTTTTTTGGTCGGAACCTGAGTTTTGGGTCGTAAACCGATCTAAAACTTGGCTGGATTTTCGGGTCGGAACCCAAATTGGTTGCGAACCAAAGTGTTGGCAACCCGAGGTTCCACTGTATCCTGATTCCATCAATGGGGACATTCTACTCATCTCCAGTCCTGCTTACCACATAGGATTGTGTGTAACCTTTGCAATAGGGGAGGCTTTAAGAAAAATCTCAGCCCCATCCCATCTGTCTCTTGGATGTTTAGGTGTGCTTTTAGTGGTTTTTAATAATGTTTTAATATCAGTTCATTTTAATCTTTTATCTCTTTTTCATACGTGTCTATCATTTGTAAGCTGCCCAGAGTCACTTTGTAGGGGAGATGGGCGAAACAGAAATTTCATAAATAAAATAAATAGACTATCCATATCAAAGAAAACAATAGAGAAAAGGTATTTGAATAAGAGGTAGAGTGTGAAAATACTTGAAATTAAATGGAAAAGTTTTACAGGGACAACTGGTCATGTTGACTTTTGTATTTTGTTTAAAATTCCATCACTGGTGGTCGTATAGCCTCCAAGTTAGAAACCGAGATACAAAATAATAGCCCAGTGCAAAGAACCAGTGATATTGGATTCCCCAGAAAGTAGGTACATCAAAGCAACACATTGTCCAAGGAGAAATGAGATGGCAGGTAGTGGAAAAGCAAAAGAGGAAACGATAGTTCTGAGAATGTGAGCCAGGCACTAGAAAAGAGAAAGTACTGGAAAGATAGAAACATGATCTTGGGCATCGTTCTGAAACCCTTAGATATGCTAGAAGCTCATGCATAAGAAAGGAATACCATATTTTTCGGAGTATAAGACACTTTTTTTCCCTCCTAAAAGAGGCTGAAAATTAGGGTGAGTCTCATGCATCAAATGTAGCCCCGCCCACCTGCCATTTTCACCCTCCACGCATCGTGTTTTAGACCTGTTCCACACTGCAGGCTTCCAGCCTTTTGGCCTCTGTTCCTCACGTTTAATCAGCACAAGTAGCTGACTGGCAGGTGGATCGGCCTCCCAGAATACTGCCAATCAGCTGTTGTTGCTCACTTCACCCACACATGCAGCTTTGGGCCATTTTTGGCATCTCTGTGTCATGTTTTCTACTGAAAAATGCTCTGCACTTGCTCTACACACTGGAGCTTTCACAGAAGATGGGCGGCATGGTGTAATCAGTGTTTTAGCCGCAAAGTAGTGTGTGCAAGTGAAGTGAGCGTGCATGTGAACATACTCACAACAGCTTATCGGGGGTATTCTGAGTGGCTGATCCACTTGCCAATCAGCTGCTCGTGCTGAATTAAGATCTCATAGTGAGGTCCTCCAGATTCAGCAAAGAAGGTCAAGTTGGACTCTTAAAGGAAGGATACTGTTTTCTGTGGTGGACTTCACTGATGGGATTCGTTCCTCAATGAAACTTGACTAGCACCCGTGTTAGCACCATTCTGACACCAGGTTTTTGTTCCTGCTCTTTTAAACTGAACTGAATTATACTTTTACATTCATATGGTTTTAATTTTGAACCACCATTTTATAGCTGCCAATTTATATGATGGTTTTATTTTGCATTTAGTGTTATTGTGCGTGTTTTTCCCCCCTGAAATTGTATTTTTAGAGTGTTTTGTTTATTATAAATCACTCAGGGACCTGCAGCTGTTGAGTGATTTTAAAATGTAGGTAAATATTTGCATGCTTGCTGGAGGAAGAACTAAAGCCAAGCCTGCTCTCAGAAAGCTGAAGCTGACCAGGCTGTAGGACAGAGGCAGAATTTTTTTTTTCTTATTTTCATCCCCAAAAACTAATGTGCGTCTTATACTCCGGTGCGTCTCATACTCTGAAAAATACGGTAGTTGTTGGCCAAACCTGAAATTGTTATCCAAGTTATCCAACAGACTTATTTTATGGGCACTTTGTAATTAATATTAGTATGTTGAACTTCAGCTGTGCATTTAGAAATGGTGATACTCTTTATTTCTTTTAAGTGTAAGCCTGAATATAAAGTTCCTGGACTGTATGTTATTGACTCCATTGTTCGCCAATCTCGTCATCAATTTGGAACAGACAAGGATGTCTTTGGGCCAAGATTCTGTAAGAATATAACTGCCACATTCCAGTATTTATATCTCTGTCCATCAGAAGATAAGGTATAGTTGTTGTTTTTATCTTTGTTTGAAATTAATTTATAACCTGTACATGAACATTTGTCTAGGATAGAGGCCCAATGATCGTTAAATAGGACTCTGGTTTTGAATAAGGCCTTTAAGTTGAATGTTGCTCTTTACTTTCAATTTCGTGAGGCACTTTTTCCTCACTACTTTTAAGATTGGAAGAACTTTTTAATGAGATTGCAAAATGGCACAGGAATTGCATGGACATACTTACAGCAATTATTATACTATAAGTTTTGAGCATTTGTTAACAATTGCTATATACGCACCTGCTTACATTCTGAATCAGATTTACCCTTTGGATCCAGATTGTTGCATAATCCCATTTTCTAATGTAGAAAGTCTGGTAATTTGGATTTTATTGTATTTGAAATGATGTTACCATAAGACACGATAGGATCAGTGATTTAGAATAGGGATTTTCAAATGTTCTCAGCCTATATAATTTGTAAGTGTAAAAAAAATATCTGGAACCCTTGTTCAAGAGGCAAATTCTGAGTGATAGTAAACTGGCTGTGCGCGGGTGGACATTTGAGAGAGGGGTGGTGGATTCTTTTATCTGTCATGTAACTCAGAGTTCTGCTGTATATAATTTTAAAAAAATCTGATTTCTAAATATTCTGCTGGAAAATAGATATTGCCAAGTTTAGAATAATGTATTCCAAATAAGGCTTTGAGACATGTTGGAGTTTGAGTTGATTTGTATGTGGTGTTGTCTCTGCTCCTAGTTACTCTGACTCATGCTTTTAGCTAGTTTGCCCTCTCCTAATCTTTTTTTCACATGTAAAGCAGAGGTGGTATTCAGCCAGTTCCAACAGGTTCCGGAGAACTGGTAGTGAT
>JANHFR010005175.1:23555-34591 GCA_032468015.1 Mimophis mahfalensis | reverse complement strand
GCCAGTTCCAACAGGTTCCGGAGAACTGGTAGTGATAATTTTGACTGATTCAGAGAACCACCTCTGATTGGCTGACAGCATAGTCACACCCACTAAGCCACGCCCACAGAACTGGTAGTAAAAAACATTGAATCTCACTACTGATGTAAAGGCTAAATGGTTAGATGACACTTTTCCTCTTGCATCTCCTATGGGAGACTGATATGGTATTGCAGTTCAGTGCATTTACTCCTGTCTCAGAATAAAAGATATTCAGATTGAAATATCTTACATTTATTGAATAATGGGAAGGAAGTGCATAAGCTCAAAATGTGTTCCCTGTTTCATGGTATATGAAAGTTAAGTGTGCAAGTGTAAGGAGAGTATTTTCTGAGTAGTGCTTAAAAAAGATTAAACTTTTTTTTAAAAAAATTTACTGACATAATTTCTTTTTGAACAGAGTAAGATAGTCCGTGTCCTCAACTTATGGCAGAAAAATGGTGTGTTTAAAATAGAAATAATTCAGCCACTTCTGGACATGGCAGCAGGAGCTAGCAGTGCAACCTCAGTGACAGAAGATGCCACCAATAATGAAGGTAGGAATTAGGACCACCCTGTTTAGATCCAAAAAATCTCAGTTTCAGTCCTTGTCATATCCAGAAAATTGCCTGGAATCCTGGAGAAGTTTAATACATAGCTTAGGAGAACCAGTGGTATTACTCAATAAAAGGCAATTTGCCAAATGTAAATATTGATAGCTTTATTTGAAGTCTTTATTTTGTTATAATCTCTGTAGAATGAACTGAAATCAGGTCATCGATTAACTACTCCTTTTTATAAAGGAATGCATATTTTTTTTCTGATGATGTGAGTGAATATATCAAAGAGCAGGAGTGCTCTGAAGAGCATTTTAGCACACTTTGTGTTTTTCAAGACATATTCATTGTATTGTATTTTATATATTCTTTTTCTTTGATTTGCCTTCAATATTATTAACTCCTGTGTTCTAAATAAATTTGCCCGAAAATAAGTTATTAGAATGCCATCTGCCAAGATTGGTCTTGTGTTATGATGTGAACTTTATATATTATATGATCTTTAAATAGAATACAGATTTTACAGATTGTATTGGGAGACTACAGAACCTCTTTATGATTGTGAGAAATTTATAGAGGGCATATTCAATCCAATTTAGAGAGCCCTGCTGCAGGAGATCAAAACTAATTTTGGAGGATACTGTAGAAGTTCTAGAATTTGATCACTTTAGAATAACAAATTGAAGTATCAAGTGATTTATATGCAGGAGCACTTCAAAATCTTAAATCATGTTTAAGATTTAAATATTTAAATATATTCTATAGGTTCACCACAACCTGCTACAATTCCATCTGAGCCACCACAGGTTGGTGCTAATTCAGTACCTGCTGTGCAACAGCTGCCCAGTTCTGATGCATTTGCTGCGGTTGCTCAGTTATTTCAAACCACACAAGGACAGCAGGTAAGCAAGAGGTTTTTTTTTAAAAAAAACCTTTGTTAAGAAAATATTATTTAAGGCAAACTATGCCTTCAGTAATATATGTTTTAAACTTTCATGGAAACTTGTGATTTACATTGATAAAAAGTGAAATCTGGTTATCAGCGTATGAGAAAAAAAAATGTTTAGCCATGCAGTTAATCTATGCTTGCTCTCTGAGGAGAATATCAAATGTCCTAGCACATGTAGGTAACCGTATTTTTCATTTTCCCAATGGAAGTCCATCTGCCATTGCATTCCTCTAAAAGCAATCATGGTATGTTGCAGTGTTTCCATGCCAAAATGGTATTATGTCTATTCTGACTGTTATACCATGTTGTAGTCTACAAGGTAGATAGATGCATAGTCACAAGGTCAAGTATCTTTTACTATAGTAAGTAAAATCATGACTGCTGGTAAAAAAAAAGTAATTGAAATACAGTTCATTTTATTCAATTATTTTTGGCTTGCTCAATATTCATAGATCTCAGAGATGAATTCAGCAATTTAAGCAATTAAATAAGTGACAATATATAGTTCACATTGAAAAAGCTTTAGTTCATTTTCAAATAAAAGTGTAGATAAGAAGCCAAGTCTTAAATGCGGTTGAAATAAAACCAAGGGTAGTACCTTCTGGATCTGCTTACTTTCCATAATTTGGGGTAGCCAAAAAGCCCTTCTCTGGTTTTTACATAAGAGACAGTTCCCAATAATGAGAGGCAAAGGAGAGCTGTTTAGGAGATTGTAATTCTCAGGCAGGAGAGAATACTATATTAGTTCCGTTCACGTTGGAAGTGCTCCAAATTTTATAGTGCCTGAACAATGTCTCTGCTATCCCTATCCTTAAATTATATTAACAGTTGCAATTTTAATCTGATAGCTCCAACAGATTCTCCAGACTTTTCAGCAACCTCCTAAACCTCAGTCTCCAGTAATAGATAATAATGTAATGGCTCAGGTTCAAGCTATCACAGCTCAGCTGCAGACCACGACAACACAACCATCAGAACAAAAGCATGATTTCCAAATGCCAGAGCAAAAAACATCTTTTGATAAGGTAGTATTTTTCTTCTACTTGGAAAGGAATTACCCAAATATCTTGTTTCAGGAGAAGTCCATGACAAACTGTAGTTTAGTGCTGTGAGAACAAGCCTGAAGGCATCTCCTTGCATTCCCTTCTTTCATATGCATGCAAAAATTTCATCTTCTATTTCTGTCTTTTGATAAACCATAATGTTGGGGTATCTATGGAGCCTTATAGATTTTTAGTTTTTCTTGGTTATATGGAAAATCGTTGCTGTGTCTGAAACAATAACACAATCCTGTGGTTCATTTTTTTTAAAGTAAGTCTTAAACCTGCTTATTGCATTAATTCCAGGTGTGCATATATTTTTAAATCTGCCGGCCTGGACTGAGGGGGATTTTGGTTTTAGATTGTAGTTTTAGATAGTACGTGAGGGCGTGTTCGTTTAATTCAGTTTTAATTTTTGTATCGTGTTTTAATGCCCTGTACACCGCCCTGAGTCCTCAGGGAAAAGGGCGGTATAGAAATCCAATAAAAATAAAATAAAAATAAAATATAGCAGTCATGATGCCCATTAGCAGTTGATACTGACTGATATTTGAGGTCATACAAACCATGATTTAGCCCTGATTTGTACTTTATCTGACCTTTGGCCTAGGTAACATTGCTCTTCTTAAAATCATTGAAATGTCTGGAAAAAGTAGAGAATTAAAGGTAGTTCTGGCAGGATTAATGGCTAAGTTAGATTCTAAACAGTTAGTACTACCTAATTGGATTTCCAATTTCATCTAAACTATTTCAGCTTTGCTCTTCAAATATTAATCATTTTTTTAAGATTAAGGAGGAGGCAAGGGGACAAGACTGGTACAACTGGGTTTTATGGGGCCAACCTCATAAAACCCCATACAGTTTGAAGATAGAGGCTATTTCCTTAATTGTACATCTGGAAAATACTTACAAAAACTTACATCATCAGTAAAATGTTTTATTTATTGTTCTCTTATTATGAAAGAAAATAGAGTTGGCTCAATGTAATGTCTTTCAGAAGCTGTTGGATCGCTTTGACTATGATGATGAACCAGAAGCGGTAGAAGATACAAAGAAAGAAGAGGCCACACCGTCTCCTTCACTCTCTCAACCAACATTGTATGTTTTGGTTTGGTTTGTTCTGTTTTGTTTTGACAACCGTAAGCAGATGTTAACATCAAGGAGATAATAAAGAAATGTAAAGTTCATAGGTGATTTGTATAACTATTTGGAATTTTTATTAGTACTTTATACACTATAATATTTTGGCAATTAAGTATTAATTTGTTGAAAAATTATTCAGTTCCAGTTGAATATTTATACTCTGAACTGAAATGCAAATTCCCAGTCTTAATTTTCAAAAAAAAACGGGGGGGGGGTGGAGAAGAGCAAAATGGAAATGATAGTTAAACTGGGGAGGGGGAATATGCAGTCGGTTGAAAACTGTTCTCATGGGAACATTGATGTTGTTTTAAGTTAACTATATAAAATACTGCATTGTTGAAATCCTGATGATTTTTTTTTTTTAATACCTTAGTGGGTTTCCAGGTGAAGGCTTACAACAACCAGTTTATCCCCAGCTTCCAAATATAGATCAGTTTCAGCAGAGAATGCTGGGGATGCAACAGGATGCGATGCTTCACCAGGTAATGGAAACATTTCCATTAGATTAATTCTTACCTTTTTTTAAAAAAAAATTGAGCGCATTTGCTTTCTAGGAAACGCTATTCAGATAATGCTTACATGTCATTCTTCTACTGCTTACCTCTGCATTCTTCTTGTGCAAGGTCCCCCTCCCTCCCAATGGACAGATGCCTAGCTATGGACTTCTGCCTACACCACAGTTTACTCCTATAGGTCAACAAGTTATACAGCCTTCACCTCAGGTGCAGCAGCCTTTTCAGTCTTCTTTTCCAGCACAAGGTGAATCACATTTGCAGAAAGCACATCAACAGGTAAAGAGCTATTTATACCCAGTTAATGCTGTCTGTCTGTCTGTCTGTCTGTCTGTCTGTCTGTCTGTCTGTCTGTCTGTCTGTCTGTCTATCTATCTATCTATCTATCTATCTATCTATCTATCTATCTATGGCTTATTGTTTCAAGAAAATGCTACTGTACGGCATACCAGATGCTGTTAGAGCATATTTCATGTACTACTGTATTTTTCGGACTATAAAACGCTCCAGACTATAAGACGTACCTAGCTTTTGGGGAGGAAAACAAGAAAAAAAAATTCTGCCTCTACCTCCCAGCAATTTGCCTCCTTGCAGCAAACAGTCTGGTCAGCTTCAGCAGAGCCTGGTTTAACATGAACAGCTGATCAGCAGGTGGTTTGGCCTCCTGGAATACTGACGATCAGCTGTTCCAGGCTGCGGGAATCGCCGTCGCTGCCTCTGTGCACCCCATTTTTGGTTCCCGATGTCCTGTTTTTGGCCCATTCCAGTTGGCGGCAGTTGCCTCCGCCTGTCACCACTGAAATTAGATGCATTGATTTGTCAAATGAGATTTTTGGTGCAAGTTACCTATTTTAGATTTTGAAGTTGAGGAATTAAATAACAGTATTCAATCCTAGTGATCTGAAATTGCAGAAGAATGCAATAAAGAGGGTGAACTTCTCTCTGACAATCAAACTGCTTACAAATTCTGAAGATCTAGAATAAGGAGGCCATTCCTTTAAATCAGTATGTGCTTTGCTCTTAGATCAATAGATCTTTTTTAATGAAATCTGGATCACCAGTAAATTGCATTGGAAGCAAAAGAGTAAGCAATTTTATTCTGGTTATAAAGTACTGACCTAAAAAATCAGAATAAATATATGTATCTTATAGATTTGTACAACATTGGTTGATAGAAGTGAGAGCAGAAATCTCTTTATGCCAATGTCATTTTCGGTGCGTGTTGAATATAAAATTCCATCTTGCACAATTGGTCAGACAACATTTTTATAATTACAGAAAAAAAGATGTTCCAAAGAGGAAGTATATTTTACTTTTTTACTTTTTGTTTTTTGTTTTTAGCTTATTATTTATTGATGTCCTATGTATTTTTTTCTGTTTTTTCTGTGTGTGTGTGTGTGTGTGTGTGTTTAAAACTTCTGAAGTAAAGTAAAATAAATTGAAAAACTTGTTACTAAGATGAGGTAACTTACAAATAAAATTATAATTATTTCAGGCATAATTACACAAAAGTGTTTAAATTCTACTGTATAAAGTAGCATCAGTGTTGATCTTATATTTTATTCAGCTACTGGTATTAGAGTATTTATGAGAAAATATTTGATTTATAACTTTTTACTAATTTTTATTTGCTATTCATAATCCTGTGCATTCTTACTAAGAAATAAATTCCAAGGAGCTCAGTGGAATTTACTCCCTATGTATTAATTCTACTACTAACATCTGCATTTAAAAGACAAAGGCCACTGTTTTGAAGATCGCAAAGTCCACATTTTGGACAGAGAGGAAAATGGGGGTGGTGGTCAAAGAGACCATCTATATCAAACTCGAACATCCCTCTCAGCAAAGGGGGAAGGATATGACATCATCTATTTCCAGTCTACAACACTGTCCTTTCAACAGTTCCAAGAAGGCTCCATACCCGTTTGCACTACTCAGGTGACCCTGACCACACCTCCAGGTGGCCTCAACGACTCCAAAAGAATCTAAATGACCAGCTGTCTGCAAGGAGCATAAATCCTCCCATTCCCCACCATCCAGTCAGAGCTGAAGAAGCTTCTTGGATGAGAAGCTAAATGTCTTCAAAGAAAAACCAGAAAGTCCAGTTGCCTCTTGAAAAAGCACTTTTGAGACAATCATTACTAGGATGACTGAGAATCTCCATGGACATTCTACCGCTAAAACATTTTTAATATAAATCCTATGTAGCTTTGTGACTATAACATGATTACATTTTAGGCTTGTTTGTATGTTCAACGTAATTAGAGGAACAGAGATGAAACTTCTGTAATTCAAACAGTAACTTCGAGTTTTAAAGTTGATACTGATCAGAAAAGAGTAGCACTGATCATAAATCCTTGCTGATTGTTTAAGGAACTGGAAGTAGATCAACATCCAACTCAGGAAGGCAAAAGGCATGAGAACAGAAAGTCGAGATCTAGATCAGCATCAAGGTAGGAATGCTTTATAATGAATAATATTTTAAATAAGTGAATGGACATAACTGTAGAAGGTTAGGCTTTCGTTTTTTATAACCCAGGTTTAAATGGAAGGGAGAGTAACATAAATAAGTTGTAAAAACTATTGTGGAAAGTAGTATTAAAAATGCAAATGCATAGGACAGCCTTAAGCATATAAAAACCACGAAGTGTATGATCCTAGCAATAAAAAGGCATAGAAGTTATTACAAGAAATAACCTCTAAAAATTTTATTTTATTGCTTGACGGTCATTTTTTCTTTTTAAAAAGAAGACTAAATAAACCAAAAATCCATTCTTGTCAATTAAATATAGATTTCTCCTTGTATGATGATTTTTAAGTAATCAGCAGGCCTGGTAATTCTATCCCTTCCCCGAGGTATCCTTAACATACAATAATTGATCTGGAGTCACAGTAATGACCATGATTAAGATAAAGCCAGAGGTAGGATTCAACATTTCCAGCAACCGGTTCACTGCCTGGTTACTGGGTGGGTATGGTCATGGTGGGTGGGCCTAGCCAGCCTCTTGCACTGTGACGGGGTGGGGGCATTTTCACCTTCCCCAGGCTCCAGAGGCTTTCCTTGAGCCTCTGGGAGGGCGAAAATGGCTCCCCCAGGTTCTAGAGGTCCTCTGGAGGCTTCAAACAGGCCCGTTTTGCGACTTCTGGGACTTCTGGTAGTCCCATTTTTCACCTTCCTCGAGCCTCTGTGCGGTCCCTGCAGTTACCTGGGATCTAAAATGGGCTGCGTGGAGACTCCTGGGAAGGGCAGGGCGGGGTGGGTGGGGCCAGCCGGTCATTCTAACCACTGGTTCGGCGAACCTGATGTACAAGTAACATCCAGTTCGCCTGGACCGGCTGAATAGCCCCCCTGGATAAAGCCATACCAGCCATAAGTGTTCCATCTTAACATTTACATAAAGCTGCTGGGAGGGATCATCAATGGTTTGGAGTACAATAGCATCAGTTCATGTCTGCCCAAGGCAGATTAGGCAGTGTGAAATGTGAAGGGTCTGAGGGAAGAAAAATAGGATGAGATTAAATTAAAGAAAGATGAAGAATGGCTGTTGATCCAAAAGTCAACGCAGTCCATGACAATCCCACCGTTAATTCTTGATGTATTTGTAATCTCACAGAAAAAACTAATACTGTGCCTATAGATTTTTTTGGTTCCTAACTTCTTTTACTTAGTTAAGATTTACCTACATTTAGCAGGAGATCCTAATCCTTTTAATATTCCAAATTACAAAGGACATTGCTGTTTATGTTATTAATATAGAAAACCATGAACAACAAAAAGGCGCATGTTATATTCATGGATACCGTACACAGATTGTATCCAAAAGTGAGGAAAAAGATAATACAAGTATCTTTCTTTAAGGACCACAATTGTGATAAAATCTCAGTTGAATGAAATGGTAGTTAAGTAAGGCATCGTGTGACAGCTTCACATAATGACAAATTTCCTAGCACTCCTGGTTGCTGTCATTAAATGAGCTCATAAGTTGTTAAGCAAATGCACAAGTAAAATCCTTCTGTGCCTTTGAGCGCCTTGCAGCTCCGTAGGCACAGAGGGACAAGGGGAGAGAGTTAAGCTGTGAGCTTGGTTGGGGTTCAGCTTCTGAAGTCCTCTGTCAGAAAGCTCTTTTAGGAAGCCCCCCAAAGTAAGAGAGTCCTCTTGGCAGGCGGCAGCAGCTTACAACTTTCCCTTTCCCTATCTGGGGAAGCAGCCAAAGAAGATTGTAGAGGGTGATCATATGATCGTGGGGTGCTTGGCAACCAGCTGTAATTGGGAACAGGTTGCCAAGTACTCAGATTGTGATCATGTGGATGTGGATGTGTTGCATTTTCACCTTTAACAATAGTTAAGGGAGGGCTACCAATAGTTACATGATAAAAATAAAATTGCTAAATCCCTAACCAGCAGTTGTTGGGCATTATAGATTTTCTCTGCAACCCCTTACACAAATTAAACAAATCATGGTGATTATTAATATTCTTACCTATATGAATAATACAGAAGAAAAAGGGAAATGAAAGGTTTATTCTTTTAATAAATGCCTGTTAAAGAAGGGGGGGGGGGAAGATCTAATAAATGCCTATTAAAGAAGATGGGAAAAGACTAAAGTGAGGAAAGGATAAAATAAATGAAGATGGCTGTTAGAGAGTTTCCAATTTACACACTTTATTATTTGGTAATTTCAGCTGTTTTGGAGTCTGATGAAAATTACCAGCACTCTTGAACAGTAATTTTGAGTTATTTGTCCAATATTTTTTCTGCATTGTTGGATATCCTTAACAGAACCGGGAGAAGCATGATTTTTTAAAAAATTCCCCTATTCATCTCCATGTGGAATGGCCCATTTTTGAAATGCCATTTTCCTTTTGGCATATTTAAAGCAAACAGCACATGACAAAAATCAGCTGTACAAATAGAAAAGATAGAAATGAACCCTCTCAGGATCTAGCTTACTGCATGCATTTCTTTTTTACGCTAGATCGCCCAAGAGAAGAAGATCGCGATCTGGTTCTCGAACTCGAAGATCACGCCATCGTCGTTCCCGTTCTCGATCCCGGGACAAGCGACGTCATTCTCCTCGGTCGCGGTCCCAGGAAAGACGGGAGAGGGAGAGAGAGCGAGAACGGAGAGTAAAAGGGCTTCCTCCAATCAAACCAGAAACAGTTAGTGGTGAGTATTTTAATAAAATATTTTTTTATTAAGGATTTACGTTACAGTAGAAAAATCAAATACAAACTAGGGGAGAGCGGGGGTGGTGGTGCAAAGAAAGAAAAAGAACAGAAAAAAGATACTTGAAGAAGTGACTTCCAGTCTTCATCACGAGTATAGACAAATTTAGTAACTTTTCACCCTCTATAACAGTGTTTCTCAACGTTGCTGGCTGTGGAATTCTGGGAGTTGAAGTCCACACATCTTCAAACTGCTAAGGTTGAGACACTGCTCTATAAGGTTAAAAATATCTCTTCGTTACTTGACCCTTATCTACATGCAGATCCAGAAATTGTCAACTTTTCATTCCCATGGGTCTGTCTATAAAGATTTAGTAGCAATAATAGCAGTAGCATTTGATTTATATACCACTTATCAGGGCTTTTAACCCTCTCTAAGTGGTTTACAAAGTCAGCACATTGCCCCCAGCAATCTGGGTCCTCATTTTACCCACCTGGGAAGGATGGGAGGCTAAGTCAACCTTGAGCCTGGTGAGATTTGAACTGCCTAATTCAGTGGTTCTCAACCTTCCTAATACCGCGACCCTTTAATACAGTTCCTCATGTTGTGATGACCCCCAACCATAAAATTATTTTCACATACACCTGTGTTTGTATTGAGGTATGTGTTTTCCGATGGTCTTAGGCGACCCCTGGGAAAGGGTTGTTCGACCCCCAAAGGGGTCCCGACCCACAGGTTGAGAACCACTGGCCTAATTGCTCATGCAGCTTTATAGAAAAATACCTTGCCTTTGGTCAAATAAATCAATTTTATATTTCGCCTTTTTTTTTACTTCTAACAGCCTTTTATTTATGTTGTTGAAGGATTTAATCTCTCTTCAAGTTTTCTGTCTCCTGTACCAAAGGCAGCTTCAAGGCTTTAGCATACTCTTTTGTAAATCACATAAAAAGTCATTATTGAGGTCATTCTCTGGGTTTGCATTTTTGTGTTAATTTTCAAAGCTTTATGTAACTTCTTGTACATTCATTAGAAAGTGCTCATCCTGGCCATTCTTTTGGCTTGTCACTTGTGTTTCCACTTTAGCTGCCTTCTTTATCTTGTGGCCTACACTTTTTTTAAAAAAAAAATAATAATCCAGTATTTCTGGTTCTAATATTTGGACATCAGGAAGATTTGTTTCACATCTCTCATTCAGTAGTTAATATGGTTTGGATATAAGTCGTGTATGGAATCAGACACCATTACTAACATTGTAGCTGGTAATTTCTGACTATTCTTCAAAAAAATTCCTGAAGTATTTTAAGTGTAACAATGTTTTGTGTGATTTTATAAATAAATCCCAAAATAAATAACAAAAAATGACATGCAAGTTTTCACTCTTTTCACTTTCCCTTTTCTACCTGAAATCATAGTCTTGACTCTGGGTTATCACTTAGGATAGACAGAATAATTGCCCATGAAAGGCTATATAATTATTCCCAAAGTCTTATAGTACGAGTCTGAATATTTCTTATTTATCTGAACCATTAATTTGTTTATAACTTTCTTGAGTCAAAAGCTTAGTTAGCCTTTTTTTTTTTTTAATCCCATTTATATCCCACCCTTCTCCGAAGACTCAGGGCGGCTTACAATGTGTTTAGCAACAGCCCT
>JANHFR010005174.1:54666-69791 GCA_032468015.1 Mimophis mahfalensis | reverse complement strand
ATTGCCCTGTACACCGCCCTGAGTCCTTTGGGAGAAGGGCGGTATATAAGTTTAATAAATAAATAAAATAAATAAATAAAGTTGTTCCACTGATTAATTGTTCCACCTGTCAGGAAATTTCTCCTTGATTCTAGGTTGAATCTCTCCTTGATTAGTTTCCACCCATTGCTTCTTGTCCTGCCTTCAGGTGCTTTGGAGAATAGGTTGACCCCTTCTTCTTTGTGGCAGCCCCTCAAATATTGGAACGCTGCTATCACATCACCCCTAGTTCTTCTTCTCATTAAACTAGACATGCCCAACATAAAAACGGAAGCACTGCTGTTTTATTCATTGAACTTATCAACTGCACTATAATTCTTTCCCACCTTAATTTGGAAGATAAATTAACACCTATCATTTCTGAGGTTGACTGAAGGGAATCTCTCATTTATGAGGACAATAGATGGCAGGAGAGTGTTGAATATTTGTATAGAGGAGTTGGGATCATGACAGATGAGATTTGGCACCAAAGTTTTCAAACAGGAACTTTTATTCAGCAGTTATATTACAAGACGCATGGCTATCAATGCTAGACAAACTGCGTGGGAAAATCTAGTGTGGACTTCCCTTTAGATAGGTTTGGAACACAACAGTTAGCAGGTGCAGGATGTGTTTGATACATTTTGAAGACCGTTGGCTGAGCAAGCAAGATCTGACTGTTGGTTAGAGTGTGTTAATATTTTTACATTCCCACATTAAAACAATAACTTCTATATGCTGTAAGGTGCATCTAAAATGGCCGACAGTGTTTTAAGCCACACCACACTAACAGCTTGGAGACAGGGAGTCTGGCTCTAAGCAGGTGCAAGCCCAACTCCCGCAGTCACAAGACAGCCATGTGAGCTGTCAATCATTGTTAAGAGTTACACTATATATATGGGTAATTGCTACACTTAGAGGGCACTCACATATACAATAGAAACCTCTCCTGCTACTCGCGTCTACTCTGGTTGTATTGCTTTCATTTTCATTTCTGTAAGTACAGCCATCTTGTGGCTTCTGTAAATATTTGTAAATAAAGCATCCTTTAGTTGAACAAGATTGTCTGGCATCCTGGCTTTGGACTATACAACGATCGACCGATCTGAGATCCGATGCAGAGTTCATCATTTAGTTGTTAACAGCATTGTAGAACCAAGTCTGCCATGCTAGAAAATTAACAGAGTGAGTGTGACACCTAGGCAGTCATTTTAAACACTCCAAAAACATGAAATACAGTAATGATTTCAATTAAATAATTTCCAACAGAGAGTGATTGAGTTTGTTTGTCAACTCAGATGTACAAATGAGAACTTGGGATCCCCTATCATACAGGCAAGCTCCACCTTCATGGCTTAGTTTCCTAAAGATCTGAGAGTCTGAAGATCGACCCAGGAGTTGCCCAGGACGTCTGGAAAAGACAATTTCATCATTTCTCTAAAGAAAAAGGATCTGGGCCTAATTCCCTGAGACAGTGACAGTCATGCGTCTACAGAGACATGACTCATGCCCACCTTGAATATCAAGGAATAGAGTCATGTCCCTTCTCCTGACAGGCCTCACCAGATTAATAAGGAAAGTGATCAACACTTCAGAAAGAACTCCAGCTATTTGCAAGTCAAATTTCTAATCAGGTACACATGAAGAGGGGACAGGAAGAGAACTGTAGATTTTGATTATGCCAGGCAAAGTTTGTCAGTTGCTTCAGGGAAAAGAGGAACATTAGAAAAAATTATGGACAAGCACCAGAAAAGGTCTTGGCACATTGTTATATATTTTTGTATTCATTAATTGATTTCAAATGTATGTATAATGTGAGTTAAGATGGCTGCCTGGGAGTCACACCACACTCGCTTAGCTGCCGACGGGGTGTCTGGAAGAAGCCTGGGTTTCACGCCTAAATGTTGCTACTGTGCACCTGTTCACCAATGGCTATGCTAGCCTATATAAGACAGGCTTGCATGCCTGCTCTTGCTTCCAGTTGCTCTTCTTCCTGTTCCTTCTTCATCTATCGCTTCATCTCTCTGTAAATAAAGATCTGCAATTTCAGGCCATGAAATCAAATAATGAACATTCAGTAATATCTAACAGAAAATTAATCAGTGGAATGGCTTCTTTTCAGAAGTTGTGGGGACTCCTTTACTGGAGATTTTAAGATGACATGTTAAATATTTTGCAGAGCAGGTTTACTCTGTGTTAAGGAACCTTGCAATTGAGTTAAGTCATAGTGGAGATGTAGATAGGAAATTACAGCAGCAAAGCTTGAGAAGACAACTTTATTTACAATCAATCTACATGAGGTAGTCAGGCATACATAAATGAATCAGAAAGTAAAGGCTAGGGCTGTGAGCCCTACACAGAATAGCTCCCTACATCTAATACAACACCACCAGTAGGCTTCAAGCCTCCGGTATTTATACCGTCTCTTGGTAATAATGATTGACACATCACATGGGTCTTCCAGGGTGGTTGAAATCTGCCCAGCACCAAACCATCTGTCTCCAACTTGTTAGTGCATGTGTGTGAGACCAAGACCCCGTCGGCCATCTTAAGTACACTTTTACAACGAAAACATTTTTTAATAAAGTGTGACTGAAATAAATTCAGCATGACATTTGCCTGAAATTGTATGAACACTGGGGTTGGACTGGAAGACCTCCAAGGTCCCTTCCAACTCTGTTATTCTGCGTCCTGTATGAGTTGTAGTTGATATATATTTTTTTTAAAAAAAATCTGAGTATTTGAAGTATGTGTGAGAGATTTTAAGTCTACCGTTACTCCCTGTCTCTGGCTCAGTTGATTATATTATTTTTTTAATAGTCTAAATCTCCTGAACCTGCCTACTTCATCATGGCCCTGCCGTGGGCCCATTCACTGTTATATTTTTTTTAAGAGTAGACATTTTGAACAGGAGGAAATGTTTGAAGAGTGGCTCTTTGCATGTCCCCTTTGAAAGCAGTTAAACAACTAATCCTCTGATCGGGTTGTTCATCTCGGGCAAACTGGTTTTGCAGATTCTGGTGCCTTCTGCCTGATCCATTCTGGGTAGAAGATAAATGCATACATTCCCCAGATTTCTGAACAGCAGCCATTTTACTATGATACATAAATACTGTACATCTGTGGAAAAACAAAGATCCTTCCTAAAGACAAGCAATCTGTGAGGGACTTGGCTTTCTTTCATCATCTGATCAGATGCTGCCTAGAGTTGATGCATTTCTGCTAATTACTTCTGAAGAACGATTAGCTAAAAGCAGCAGGATTGAGGAGTGTAAGATAAAAATAATTAAGACAGATTAAAAAGGGATAAAGAGAGCCACTTGGGTGCAATGGTTAAGGCACCAAAGTAGAAATTGGGAGACGGTGAGTTCTAGCCCCACCTCAGGCACAAAGCCAGCTGGGTGACGTTGGGCCAGTTCCAACTTGTGCTGCCTCAGTGTTGCTACAAAGCCGGAGAGGCGGAAGCAAGCAGGGAGGTAAATAGCCCGACTAGAATAAAAAATAAATAAATAAATGTTTTCCTGTGGGAACCAAGGTCATGGAAACAGGTGGCTGTTGAAAGGGGAGAGGAGCCTGCCTTCCATCTTCATTGGACAATGTGCCTGGTGATACCTGGGAGGGGGAGGGATTTGATTCTTTTAATTAGGTAAAAACCACAGGAACTGTCAGAGTTAGTTTTCACCAGCTGTTCTGCTATGATGTATCCAATAAAAATAACCCTGAGGAATCTATCTGCCTTGGAGTTATACCTTCAATGGGTGCATTACTTGGAACGCTAACATTCACATACAAAAGGGGATAAAATACATTGTACTTTATTAAGAATGTGCTAAAATGAGCAGAAAAAGCCAATTTGCTCACTATTTTTTTTTAAAGGTAATTGCTTGAGTCTGCTCATCTGTTGGCGCTTTGTGGTACTCCAGACAAGCCCAACTATGAATACTAACTTTAAGTTTACATTATCGGAATCTTGCAAGTCTAAAAGTATTTCTCCCTTTTTCCCCTTTCACTTTCCAGAAAAAGTGAATAAAACTATGTTGGCCAAACAGGAAGAAAGCTATCAACCAGACTGCACAAACACTTCCTGCCTATCAAAAGACATGGCCCATTATCTCTCATGTTCATCCATGAAGATTCAGAAGGACACAGATATGACTCAGCTGGAACCACAGTTTTAACCCAAGTGAAATCAAGGAGAGAAAGAGAATTCCTTGAAACCTGGTTTTCCACCATCAAGTCAATAAACATCTGGACATTGATCTAGTCTACCAATCACTGAGAATGAAAAAATGCATCAACCATGATCCTGAAGATAGTATTTAAACCCAACAAGTGTCCACCATTATATCACAACAAAATGATAATTCATCAGCTCACAAGAAATCGGACCATATCTCAACCACCACCACCAATCAAACAATCCAAAACCAGACCGTGACTCAGAAGTATCCAAAAAAACCCAACGCTAATTTACATCACACAGATGGTACTTAAAACCACAGACCATGGCTCTGTAACAACAGCCAATCAACAATCAGACCATCGCTCTGAAGTAACAAACAACATCCATACTAATTTACATCACATAAAAATGATATTTAAAGACTGGTGTTCTGACAGACAAGCCCAATTCAAAGTGCACCGATGATGTCTCCTTGAATGGTGATGAAACGTTGCAACCAAATTTATTTATTTATTTATAGTTTAATTTATACACCGCCCTATTCCCTAGAGACTCAGGGCGGTTTACAGGGCATTAAAAAACATGAATTACAAAAATTAGAATAAGATTAAATCAGGACACGCCCTCACGCACAAGCTAAAACCACCCCTCAGTCTAGACCGTCCAAATTGCCAAGTCTGATGCTCAAACCAACAGTCCTGCTTTTCAGAAAACCTGAGAAGGCCCTTTCTGAAAGGTTTTTCACATCTTCCTTCTTTCTAGGGACCTAGACATCTTCTACATCAACAGTCCCCAAACTTTGTGGCTTTATGGACTGGTGGCAGTGGTGGCGGGTTGGGGGGAGAGGGGATAATACCATGCATGAGCCCTCATGTGTGCATGCACACAGTTCCACTTGCATGGCTTCATTTGCCACAACCTGAGCGCTCACAGCTTGACTTGCGTGAGCAATGGTCAGTCATGCTCCTGTGTGAAGCTCCAGTGACATGAGTGCAACTGCCTGCCGCTTGCTCAAATTGATCTACGTGTGCTTGCACACTCACCTGCCCTTTGTGTGCCCTGGTTCTGAATGGGCTGTGGCCTGGTATTGAGCTGCAGCCCAGTGGTTGGAACCCCTACTCTACATGCAGGATTACCAGCCTGTGGCTCTTACTCCCATCTCCGAGGTCATTCCCACGTACCATTCCATCATCACTCAATCTTGAGCTTTCCACCTTCCCACACATGGGCTCCATATACCCTGTTTTCAGTAAGGACAGGTTCCCCTTATGGAATAAGACCTGGAAATATTGTACTCTAGTGCCTTCTTCTCCCTGCCTCCCACCACATACCAGCTACAATTATTTCTTTTATTAGCTTTGCTATATGATGGAAACTTGAATCAAATAATGACAACGGATCCCAGCCTCCTTCAAAACACCAAGACCCTGTAGGGGGACTAATTGAAGGCCATTGGTCTGGGGGAAGAATCTGGCTTGGTTGCATTTTTGATTGCTCCTATTGACTGCTAATTATAACCCTGCCCTGGTATTCCAGAGCAATCGTCTTTAGTTCTTTGACACCTGCCTCAGAAGGGCTGTTGAGACTGTTTCTTGTGTCATGGAAGAAGGCTACAGAATTGGCAAGTCAAATTGTGTGAGACAATTATCCACTGCTAAATATTCACCCGTGCATCAGGGAAAGTGGCTTGTTATAAGGGGAAAGGCTTCATTCTTTCTAATTTACTTTCAGTGGTTAATTACATCCAATTATTACACTGAGTAATAAATTACTACTTCCAATTATAATGTGGGTAGAGTTGAAACAGTTAGAAATGCAATTTGCACCATTGTTTATATCCTGGGCTTAAGTAATTTTACTTCCGAAATTATGTATGGTGTAGTTGGCGTTAAACAATGCTCAATGTCTTTAGAACACCCAAGTCCTCCCCCCATTTTTGCTTATGTTTTGAGGTGTTGCAAGAGCAAATGAATGCAGTTTTATTTAAAGCAATGTTTTTCCAATTTGCTGTACTCAGGAATTCATTTGACACTTTCTTTCCAAGGAAACTCTGTTATGTAAATAATTTACTTTTGGAATAGTAGGTCCTAAATTCATTGAAGATACAGTTGTAGGAGGAGATAAGGTTGTTACCTTATGGAGAGGGGTAATGGTAGAAAGGAGACCATTGTGAATGTAAACTAATCTGCCTTGCATATAAATATGGTATTTGCAGGTAGTCCTTGACTGAAAAAAATGACTTATGACTGCTTTTTATACAACCATTGGAGCATCCCCATGGTCATGTGATCAAATGTCAGTTTTAGAAGCCATTTTTCTTAGAAGCTTCCATGCTGCCACATTTTAGTGCCTGAGAAATTGGGAGGGGCGATTTTAGAGAGAGGTGAAAGTTTAGACATAACAACATTCTTCTTCTGAGTCAAGGCCATGCCATCCTGCACCTGGGATATGAGTGGTTGAAAGAATGCCTCCAGTTGGGACGACCGGTGATTGGACCATGTGAAGGACTGATGGGTGCAAGGGATGAGTTTTGGATTTCAGCTATGAAGGGAAAATCTGGAACTTTCAGATTCGGGTTTTCTGAGATGTGCCAATATGACTTCTCTAAATAAATTCTTACTTGGATGAACTTTGTCTCTGAGTGCCGAATGGATATGGAGGAGTTTTGTTGGAATGCTGACAATCAAAATTTGGATGCTTGGCATCTGGTTCATATTTATGACATTTGCTGTGTCCTGAGGTTGTGAAGTTGCTGTGTGGAGACAACAAGTATATTCTGGAACTTAAGGCTGCTGTTGATTCTGTTCCTAAGGGCCACAAGGACTTTAAAGTGGTGATTAACGCTGATAGGAAGCCTTCTGGAGTGCACTGAGGTCATTTAAATGCCCCCACAACTACAGAAGTGGCTGTTCTTGTTGAATTTATTCATTCTGGTACTTAATAAAAAATGTCTTTATTATTGTGTGCATTCAAAATGGCCGACTAGGCCCCAGCCATACCACACTCACAAACAGGAGACAGCCTGTTTGCTACCAGGCAGATCTCAACAGTCCTGGAAGCTCATGTGATGTGTCAATCATCATTGGTATAAATATGAAAGGGTATAAATATGAGAGGCTCTACTCCAAGCCTCGTGGTGGTGTGGTGGCACAGTAGTATGCTAGTGTGGAGGGAGGTGCTGGTCCTCTCAGCTCCAGTCTTTACTTTATGTTTCACTTCTGTATGACTGACTACCTCATGTATATAGTTTGTAAATAAATCTGCCTTCTTCTGAACAAGTTTGCCTCGGCCTCCTGACTCCATCTCTGTTATGATTCATTGATCTACAACTAGTTGCAAGGTTTCCTATTTAATTGTTAATAGAGATAGCAGGGTAAAGACTGCTCTGCAATAATCTCAGCAGTTCTCACTGTTGGCCAGGATTTTGAAAAGAGAGATGTTGTTCTCCACAGCAGAGACAACAGGTTGTTACGAATCAGTAAGACGTACCATGCCTATGATTCTCTCCAGTACCCTTTGATGTTCTGCCTTGGAGAAGATGACTATTACATCATTAATTTTCAAGCTTTATCAAGGCTGATCACATAATTTCATAGTGAAGCACTGGTATCCAGCTAGTACAAGATATATGACATTTCATTGGAGATTCTCTTAGAGGGATAATGCATTTTTCTGGTTTGGAGTGGTGCTAGCAAATTGGATTGCTTTTGTATCAGTGCTTTTGTGGCCAAAAAAATATATATCTGCCTATAAGTGCAATCTCTTCTCTCACTCTCTGATGCTTTTTCTACATTTATTACCTCTTCTGTAAAACAGAAGGTCACCCCAGGATTGCTGGATAGGAGAGATTAGGAGAGTCTTGGAAAGTAATCAGAAGAATATTAGTTATCAAGAACCAGGAGAAAAGATAGAAGGTTCTATTTGTAACTTACCTCATAAACAGCAGCTCATTCTGGGCTGCAAAATGCATGAGAAGAAATTCCAATCGTTTAAAAGACTTTGCCTTAGTAAATTCACTAATAAATGAGGTCTGGAATTTCTCATCATAGTTTCGAAGATTCTGCATTGTTCTCTAATCTCTGCATTTAAAAATCTCTCAGAAATCTGCAATTCTTGATTTCTGGTGTCGTCCTTACTTTAAATAGCATGACTCCGAGATGCTCCATATTGGGGTATCAATAATGTGGTACACCACTAGATGGCACCCCTGATTTCCACATGCTGTGACTCACAAGATGCTAACTATTAAAGCTGAGACCTCGTGAAATGGGGCGGTTCTCACATTCCTGTGTTTTCACATCATGGTAACTCATGAAAGTTTGGAGATTTTAATTTATTTTTAAATTCTTGCAACATGACACAAAATCATACAATGCTGCCAACTCTGCCCAAAATTCAGAGTCAGCACTGATTACCAATTCCTCAGGGCTGCAATAACTTGTCTGAGCTAATTCCACTTTAGCAGTTCAAATCAATTGGATACACCAGAGGAACAGAATATATTTTTCTGAGGATGGCTGTTACAGTTTTCTGTCAGGCGCCATGTCAAATGCCAAGGATGAATGTGGTCAAAATGGTTCATAATAGAAATAGTAGAAATATTTTTTTTCTCTTTTAGCCTCTTTTCTTTATTTAGATTTGTACCCTCCACTCCTCCAAAGCTACAGCTGAGTAAAGGAGAAGTGGTTGTTGCAAGAGGTTTTATTCATTAGATTTTTATCCCGCCTTTATTATGTATGTTTGAACATATATAGTATTTCTTTTCTTTCTAAAACAGCTGTTGTGGTGCACTGGTTAGAATGCTGTACTGCAGCTAATTCTGCTGACTACTAACCATTTGATTCTGACTGGCTTAAGGCTGACAGCCTTCCATCATTCTGAGGTGGGTAAAATGAGGACCCAGATTGTTGGGGGGCAAGATGCTGACTCTGTAAAACCACTTAGAGAGAGTTGTAAAGTACTGTGAGGGGCTGGATCCTTGAGTTTGACACCCCTGCTATATCCCAATCAGGTGCACAGTCTAATTTGCACGGCGATGGCAACCTTCCCCTTTTAGATTTTTGCTTCAGCTGCCTCCGGTACCGAATCTAAATAATTTGTGCTTCAATGAAAGAGTGTGTCTGATCCCCGTTACGAAGGAGCTTTAGGGAGAAATCCATCCTACAAGAGCAATATATGCAGAGAACATGATGTAGAGTGAATATGGATCATACAATCCTTCCCTTCAGTGACAATAGCCTTTTGGGGCGCGTAAATCCTGCTTTTGTTTTAAAACTTACAATGCATCGTTCTGTGTGTTTCTTCAAGCGCCAGGACTTCAGAGCATGGTTATCACATGGCAACAGTAAGAATTCCATGTCTGATGGAGGCCTCAGAAACCCGTTAAGAAACTCAAATCTCTACATAAAAGGGTGTCAGCCAGACTTCTAATGGTATTGTGCTAATCCTTGGTTGCTGTTTAGAAGTGATAGAAGGCAGCTATAGGACCACGGTGGTGAACTTCAGATGTTGTATGTAGGCACCCTGAACCTTCCAGCAGGATCCCATCTTAATCCAGAGCAGCGCTCAATTCTTTGCCTAAGCTATCTGCTTACCACCAGGCTGATAATCCCTGGATGTCCTCGGGACCACTGGAAGATCAAACAGAAGATCCAAGCAGAAACTTCTCTGGATGTCTGCTCTCGTTGGATAAACACTTTGGAACAAGAACCCAACATCTGGGGATTTCTCACTATTCAGCTGCAAGGCAGATCTCACAGAATAAGAGGACATTTTGAAAATCAACCTTATCCAAACGGTTGGCCTATTGTTGCAAAATCAGTGTAAAACTCAAATGAATCCACTCTTATTCAGACTATTCACAAGGTCTCCTGAGATTTGGTACTCTCTTGCTGGGGGAAAAAATGCTCTCAGAGCCGTCCTTTATTTATTTATTTTATTTATAAAGCAGTACTGAATATTGTACTCACCGGATGAAACATATTTAGTTTTGCTTTTGGGTTGAGGGGGAAATATGTGTGAGAACTTGTAAAAATGTTAATTGATTATTAACCAGGTTATCCCATCTTAGACGAAAATGGTTCTGGAAATACAGTGGAACCCCAGTTCACAACCACAATTTGTTCCATAACTTTGGTTGAGAACCAAGTTGGTTGTGAACCAAAACAAATATTCCCATTAGGTTGTATGGAAATACGAGCAATCCGTTCTCTATGAACTGGATTGTTTTTTTAAGATTTTGAAGCACACAAATAGTTAAATATGCCACAAGATGCACCCTAAAAGTAACAGCCTGTTACTCCCACCTGCAGCTGACTGGCGCTGATTGACAAGCAGCCGGAGCACCCACAGCTGACTGGTGCTGACTAAGAAGAAGTGGCTGGAAGAGGAGGAGGAAGAAGATGCCGGCTACGTCTATTTTACAAACAAAATGGTGCAGAAGGGAAAATCGCTGCGGCTGTATTTGGTTGCCAACCGAGGATCTGTTTGCGAACCAAGTCAAACATTTAGCAGATTTTTGGTTGCGAACAGAAGCAGTTGTGAACCAAGGTTCTTCTGTACATGAACACGCCTTATGTCTAGTAAGTTTTCTAAGAGTAAGAAGTCTTAGTGTGGATAGCAGTATTATAGCTAACATAGAAATAAAAGACTTGGAAACTGGTTTTTTTTTAATCCAACATTTATTGAGGCAGATGCTTCTGTCAAACCTCTTAAAAGTTCGCCAAGTTAAAAAGACTTGAATGATCTACATATCTGTGATCTGAAGTTGAAGCAGATGCCTTAATCCATGGATACCAATTTATTGACTTTTTAAAAACAAAAACCAATCCATCACCATTTTTCAATGTGTTTCTCTAAATGAATTCTAAACAATTTGTTTATTGCTGAAAAAGTTTTAGTACACAAATACATGAGAGCGTGTGGGAAATACCCAGATGGTAACAGGGGTTCAGGATAGCAAATGTGTAATCTATATGGGTAGGTGTGTAGAAAATGTGTAGCCACCTATATAGCATGGTCCACACTAAAGGAATTGGAAGAAACCGTGTAGAATTTCTTTGCAGGCAGGATTCGAGAATGAAAATTGTCTAATTTAGAACCTTCTAGAACTCATTTCAAATGTGTTGTTTTTTTACCAAAAAATTACCTCAAAAAGGTACTGTATATATTTGAAGATTAATTTGTATTATGTCATATTTGTATATTATATTATATTATATTATATTATATTATATTATATTATATTATATTATATTCAAAATATCGAATACAGGAAATCCTAATTAAGCTATCACATTTAGGATTGGGAACTCAGTTGTTCAGTGAAGCAGTTGCTAAGTGAAACCACACAATTTTACAATTATATTTCAGCTAAAGACTTGGCTATTTCAGCAAGCCCATCTGGGCTGACTTTGGGTTTTAATTTGAGTTTTTAATTGTGTGTGATAATTCTATTTATTAATTGGTGTAGATTTATTGAGTTTGGGTTTAATTCTTTATTAACTTTTGTACTTGGATGTTTTTAATTGATGTGAGCTGCCTTGAGTCCTTCGGGAGAAGGGCGGCATACAAGTCTCAATAAATCTTAAATCTTAAATCTTCCTTTGCTTTATAGACTTGTGATGTTATAGGAAACTTGCGCCATACATCACGTGACGTATCATGACTTTTTCCCCCTTTGCTAAAATGGGGGTGGGGTGGGCATGATGCTTCCAGTTTGTGAGTTGTGAGTTTGACATCCCTGGTGTAGGAGAAGGACTGACAGAGCCAGGGGAGGAATTAAAAGTAGACTCAGTTTAGAATCCATACATACCCCTCCCAACCCCCCCCCCCTTGAATTCCATTCACCCTTATCTAACTCTAATCAAATGCTGACTGTTAGTTGAGAACATTCCTATGTTAATGTCAGGCATGAAAGATCAGAACCACACATGAAATTCCAATTGAGCTGATTTATCAGTAATCGCACATATGCATAAGAATCTATCCAACTAATGGCTCTATCTTGGTGTTAGATACAGGTCAATGGAATACAAGAGAGGTTGGATTTATTCCAATTGTGGCTACGTAGAGATACTTGGCTGATTCCTCTTTTGACTCCACCAGGGTCCAGAGTGGTTCTGCCATTCCTTCTCCTACTGCATAGGCTTTTAGCAATAAATCAATTAATTTGAACTTTCACTTGTGACCTGTTTTGGGGTTTTTTTTTTGCACCAGACAGATAATTGCAAATAGAGGATTGATTGTAAAGTTAGTTTTTCATCATTGTCCTAACTATTGACAGTCACTAAACAAGGCAGTCATTAAATGAGGACTCTGTTCAGAAATTTCTCTCTCTTTCTCTCTCTCAAAATGCATTCAAAACGTTATGGAAAGCTGCTTGTGGACCCATAGGTTGAACTCCAAATTTATACCAGAAAGCTATATTGTAGGAGGCACAGCTGCTGGCTATGCTATATCTATTCTGCAATAACTAGCTTGCTATATATTTCATGCAGGGAGCTTAATAACAAATGAATGGGTTTCTATTTTTAATAAGGCTCACATTCATTTTAAAAATTAAAAGATTGTTCTGTGCTTGCCATGCTAGTTACTATTTCATTAGCACGAAGAACTCAGAACATTTTTTTTTCTGAAAATGGATGAAGAATTAGTCCCTGAGGCACCACTGCTTTTCAGCAATTTTAATAAACTGTATTGCTTTTAACTGTCTGCAGTGTCTGGAGATTAAGGAAGAGTTGCTTTCAATGGGGCCAGTATATAAACATTAGGATCAAGGAATCTGGTATTCTCTGAAGAGTTTAAACTACTTGCCCTAGACTGGGGGTGGGGGGGTGGGGTGTGTGTGTCAAACTCAGTTTTATTGAGGGCCTCATCAGGGTTGTGTTTGACCTTGGGAGGCCAGGGTGGGTGTGGCCAGCTCTACATCATTTGTGTTGGGGGTGGTTGTGGTGGCTCGAGCGCTCTGCCAGCTGAGACGGTCTCCTGCAACCCTCTGCCAGTGAAACTGGAGCTCCATTTTTGGCTGCGATGACCTCTTGCAACCCTCTGCCAGTGAAAATGTAGCTTGAGAGGGCGGCACATGGACCTCCCAAGCTCCATTTTCACTGGCGGAGGCACTGCAGGCTGGTCCTTTGCTGTTTCCAGGGCAGCCCTGCGGGCCAGATCAAAGCACCCCATGGGCTGGATCTGGCCTGCAGGCCTTGAATTTGACACCACTGCCTTAGACAAATGGGAGTTGTAATTTAACATTATCTGGAGCACAGATACAGATTTGCCAAAGAGCTTGTTTTCAGGACACCTGGACATAAATGGATTTTTAAAATTCTCTTCCACATTTATGGACAGAAGCACTGAAGAAAAAAAAGACCTCCCCCAACAATGTGTGCATGCCAACCTTCCTCATTTATCACCTGGAAGACTCAAACCCAGGAAACCCTCACTGGCACTTCCATAGCATCTACCTGACAACTTTAACATCGATTCCCGACTGAAAGCCAAATGGGTCACTGAACACCCACACATAGGAAGACATATTACTGACCTCATATAGAAAAGATGGCAGGTGTTGAACTACCATGTTAACAATGGGCAATCTTGAATAGAATTCACATCTCAGACGGCACCTACTGGGACTCTCTGTATAAATGGGACATAGTATCCAATCCTCTTCTCAGTATGACTGTGGGGTCCTATGTCAAACTATATATCACATTATGACCAGCTGTAAGTTGAGGGCATATGCCATTCCGGTATCTGATTTTTTTTTTTCTTCAAATAAATAATGCTGCACTTTTGTGGTTAGATGGACTAGACATTGGTATTTGAACATAGATCTGTTAATTTTCTAGCATTGCAAACTTGGATCTGCTGCTATTAACAATTAAATGATGAACCTTGTGCACGATTACAGGTCGATGGATCGAGGTGGAGCCCAAAGCCAGGATGCCGAGACAATCTTGAATATCCAAGAAGTAGTTTAGATATTTATTAACCAAGATATTTATTTACAAATATCTACATAGGCTACGAGGTGGCTGTTCATACAAAAGCGAAACTGAAAGTAGTATATACAGAGAAGGAGCGAGGAACACGAGGCATGGTTGCCTCCCATATTTGGTTGCCTCCCATATTTATAGTGCTTCCAGTAACTATGATTGACACATTACATGAGTGTCTTGTGATTGTCAGGAGTCTGCCTTGCACCTGCCTAGCACCAGACTCCCTGTCTCCAACTTGTTAGTGTGGTGTGGCCTAAAACCTTGTCGGCCATTTTAACTGCATTCTAAAACATACAGACATTATTGTTGAATATGAGAATGCATAAAATCTGACAAGATCTTTCTAACATGTTTTATTGAGTTCTACTAATTCAGGTGAAATGCTAATATTGGAAAGGGCTGTAAAGCACTGTGAAGCGGTATACAAGTCTTAAGTGCTAGCCCATATATGGTATGCCATGCAGTAAATAAATAAATAAATGAATAAATAAATAAATAAATAAAATACCAACAATGTCAATGCAAGGTTCCCATTTTTTAAGTGACTATGGAATTTGTGTTAAACATGAGTTTAGGGGAGATGGAGCATGATAGAACAAGACTCAACATGCAAAATTGTTCTAGCGTGAACTCATTTATTCAGCAGACATTACAGGATACATACTATCATACAGTTATCAGAAATCACGGAAAAAGCTCCAGTGAGCCGCCCCTTTTATAGGAAAGCTAGGAGGACCATTTGAGCAGGTGTTCAGGAAGGAATTGCACCTTTTAAAAAAAATTTCAATTTATATGCCACCCTTCTCCGGAGACTCAGGACGACTGACAATCTTAAGAAGCACAACTCAATGTGTTTAGCAATAGCCTTCATTCTTTGTATATGCCTGCTTATTATTAGCAGCATTTTTACAAGGTCAGCTTAT
>JANHFR010005172.1:55881-66097 GCA_032468015.1 Mimophis mahfalensis | reverse complement strand
ATCTTTTGGGATGAGAAGCAAAACATCTTCAAAGAAAAACCAGAAAGTCCAGTTGCCTCTTGAAAAAGCACCTTGGGACACTACTGAAATACATTTGTCTATGCATTTATTTATTTAAGCAATTTGTACAGCACATCATCTCATAGCAATGACTCTAATAAAAGCACATGCAGCAGAAATAATCCAGTATTTCAAGCTTGCATCATCCAAAAAAGTATTCACAAAACTGCCTGACAATGATTTCCCCTTCAGACATCCAAAGTATCTTTCTTTTTTTTCATTTCTTTGTTGATCATGACTCTACATTCCACGTTGGAATCTTCTACACCAAGATTGTCACCAAACAGACCCACAATTATTGACCCTACCTTCCCTGCCAATAATAACCTTCCTTAGTAACATAAAGAATTCCTAGACTGGTTACTACTATCCATGGCACCTGCAACATTTCTTGTTCAAAGTAAACATAAGTTGATCTCATCCATGCATATGCCAGTCTGCTAGCTAAGATCTCTAAAGACCGTCAACAAGAAAGTCCAAAAACAGTTGCCTATTTCCTGCCAATTACAAGGTACGTACAAGGTACCAACACATACCTGGGATTGTTTTAACTCTACAGATTAAGAATATGTTTTGATGCTGTTGAGGTATGTTACAAATGTAGTTTCCAGAAAACTGACTCAAAGTATGATCATGAAACTGATTTGTGTTGCAACTAATTGATAACTGGAACTTTTGATATGCAATAGAGCTTCCGGTGCTCATTTTGAAATATTAAAGATTAAGGTTTATGAAGGTTTAGTGAATTGTTTCCTTACTGTGGCCCCACTGGGGGCTGAAAGAAAATGGGGCTGGGGATCATAGACAGCCCATACCTGTCCTTAGTTGTAATAAGGAGAAAAATTAAATCAAAATGAAAACTTTGTGAGATGCAGAAGTATTATTTTCTTTTTAATGTATTATTTATCCCACTAAAAGCAAATAATTCAATACAGTAAAGTTTGTATAATTTGATCTCAAATTATATTTAATTGGTAGTTGTGTATTACTAATTTCAAATAAACTTTCTGAAAAAAGAAAGTGAGATATCTTAACTATAAAAGATGGTTCTTAGAGAAAAAGAATTCATTTTTTAAGAGACAAATTATTTAAAAAAGAGAGTAACTGCAATGAGAAGAGCCTTTTTATGTTGGATGTGTTCCAATGGCTCAGAGGCAAAAGATCATATCTCCAGGCATTTTAAGCTTCCCTTTTAGCATTTTTGTCAAAGGCCTGGAGATGTTCCAGAGATTCCATTAATGCAAAATCGTTGCACTCAAATAGGGTAAGTATAAAAATAGAACGTTCATATTAACAACATAAAGCTATTTTATTGCTTGTCCAATTTTTAAACTGAAAATTATTTTTATGTTATCCAAGACTATGATATTTAAAATAAGTTTCATTTCTAGTCATACATTCTATTTAAAGAAAACACACTGCTCTCTCACTGCTTTCTCATTTAGTAATAACTCTGAATAATTCTTTCTCCCTCTAACTTTTTTCTTTTCTTTTCTACACACACACACACACACACACAAACACAAAACACTACATTTTCAAAAGAGAAAAAAATCCTGCAGGTCTTCTAGTCAAACTCCCTGCTCAGGCAGAAAATTCTATACCATTTCATATTTGGCTTCAGTATTTTTATTGTTTAACACCATCATTGTTCTTTTTCATTATATTTCTATTGAAATATAATGCGTATGTTTCAGGGGGTCACTCTTCATAATAACATATATATTATTACAAAGTACATATTCAGTTTTTTTTTCTTTCTCGTTGATTCTGTCCAAAGGTCAAGTCCTATAGGTGTAATTACTTAGCTCAACACACAAATACAACTCCAGAGTTTTCTCTTTTGCACTATCGGTATTTCATAAATTCTTCAATGTGAATGCCATTTGTGTGTGTGTGTGTGTGTGTGTGTGTGTGTATGTATGTATGTGTGTGTGTGTGTGTGTAAACATATGGTTGTTGCTGTTTTTCTCAGCATTTATATCTCTTAGTTGCAAAGTCTGCTTGTTTTGCATTGCACTCACCTTAACTAATCCTCATCTAATCTAACACTAAAGTGAGAAATAAGCCTTTCTAAGATATTATAATTCTAAAAAGTCAATATGGAAGCTGCATACATGCCATTTGTCCTCTTCCAAATGTCAGTATACAGTAATATTAATACCTATAGGAAAGAGGCCTTCACCTGATAAATTAAACATGCCCAAACTCCAATGTAATCTTGGATTTTATTAGTGCAGGAATCCTGTTTTCATAAAGCTCTCCCAGTGCACAGGAAGTTTTATGACTGTTGCAGCTCACCAGTGTTCAGTGGAACTGGCAACTGATGTTCAGTGGAACTGGCAACTCTCTGAAGTAGAACTTGAGTTGGGCTTGGACGCAAGGGAAGAATTGGAGGAAGACCCTGCTATGTTGGAGGCTGGGCCGTCTGTTGAATGCCAGTTGCTTTCTGCATCCAATAGCAGTGAAACTGAACAGATACAACCAATCATTAATGCACACGTGCACAGACTAATGAGTAGAGAAGAGCAGAGGAGGAAACAGGGAGGACAGAGAAGTCCAGCCACAGGTGACCGGTGAATGGCCACTCCCCTAAGGCATAAAGAGGTACAAATGGGGAGTGGCATTTGCAGAGAACAACTCATTTGAATTGGATCTAGTCTCATGTGGTTATTCTTTGAATCTTGCTTCTTGCTTTAAAAGCAGTGTCCCTGCAATTATTTCAGACTATTAATTCTTGCTTCAGACTCAAAACTTGTGCGTGTGTAAAGTTATCTCAGGACTTGGCAGCTTTCCAGGATAACTTGGCAGGTTATCTAAAAAAAGGGATGGGTATACAACAAGCCATAAATTATCAGGTTCCATGGTTGAAGAAAGTGTTCCAATGGTTTGGATTTATTTAATAGCTGCATAGTAAAATCCAATTTTTTAAAAATAAATTCTGTATCTCTCCTCAACTATTCATACAGTCAATTTACATTGTTCATATATTTGAGTATTAACAACATTTTCTAATATTGACCTACTTTCCAGCATTGTGGTATATCTCTGCAATCATAGGAAAATTAATGTTTTCTGTATTTTTTCTTGTGTGCCAAGTTTCTTTTATCTACCTCATTATACTAAGTCACATAATCAATAAGCTTTTTGCAAGTATTTATGCTCAAAGGCGAATTTGGCATATACTACTGAGAATTAAAGCTGTGTAATATATCTTTATCACTCACACATATAAGATACTTCCTAGATTAAACTTAACATTTGCATAGTATATTTTTATTTTTTGTTTTCCCTTGATACTTTATGGTGATCACCCACCTCTGATTAACATACATATATCATTCTATTCCCTTTAACAGTAAGCAGAATTTTTACAGTGCAGAAATGGAGCAAGAACTAGGAAGCCACAATAATCAATATATATGAATTAATATATAATATATATAAGACGTACAAGGAGTATTAAAATATCTAGCTTACACTATACCTCACTATACCTTAATAGATATCTTACAACAGACTGTTTAACTATCCACTGTTGTCTACTGTACCAGCATCTGCATTTCTTAAAATCTTATCTATTCATCTTGATTCATTATTCATCATAATCTTGAATAAACACTGTCTTAAGGTACATAAATTCATCTACTTGCTTTGTCCCTTCACAAATGTATATATGTATAAATATACATAACATACACAGTGAGTCACTCCATTTTCCTGTCAGATACAATTGATCAGCTGAAACATTACCTCTGGGCCATACTCTCCATTGTCTCATATAATCTATCTTAAATTTGCTGCAATTTGTTTGGGCATCTCTGCATATAAAAGTATTCTACACAGACATTCCCATTCCCAACTAACATATCTCTAGTGTCACTACAAGCATTACATTATGCATTTCTCCATAAATGCCTAAATCATATATAGGTATTATCACACAGATTACTTCCTATTCACTGCTGGGCCTCTTCTGAACAATTCCATTTACTCTGGGACAAGTTTACTTCCATCATTTATTGCTTTTATTCACTTTTATCATTGGTTTTCTCTAACACGTTTATTCTTGCCTTATTGTGTTTCTGAGTAACCTCCTAAAAAGTGAAGTCTGGTGTGCAAATCCCTTGCCCGATAGATGTCATAGCTCCCCAATGTTATGAGACATTTAACAGAGTATCCTATAAATATTTTAGGTTAATTCTATGATACATTTGGAAAGACTTGCTTTATCATTGGGAATTTCTCTTTCAACCTTCCCCATTTCAGATACAACTGAACACCACGATAGAGATAACTTGAAACACAATCTGCAGGGCATACATTCCATACGTCTTACGTTTGTGTTTAAGAACTCACCATGCAGATCTGCAATTTTGAAATAGTCTTACTGGCACTTGGTAAAAAGGTAGAGACAACTTTTGTACAGTAGAAGCATGAAATAAAATGAAAAGCCCACTGCTCTAATGCAGACTCAGGTAGCTTTCAGGTTGCTTGTTCATTTGAATAGGATACTTTTTTTCCATTTATGCAGACTGGCAGATTAATGGTGCCAGATCATCTATCAAGTCTGTGAAAGACCTGGAAGTAAAATCAAAGTTTACATCCAAGTCCAAATACAGTTCACTGGATCACGCTGAATCCATAAGTGTCAACATTCAAATATCGAAGCTTCATGGGAACTTAAGGGAGATTTTCCAATTTTCCTTTTCCAAATTTTTTTTTTTTTTAAATTTATGCATGTCTAAATTTCCATGTTATTTTCTCATTCTAGGATAACTTACCACCATTCTGTTGGCCATCTCATCACAGCATCTGGTTTCACACCTCCCTGCAAAGTGAATGAGAAAATGAGCCTGATTTTGATGTGCGTTACAAAAAAGTTCCAGAATGGGAGTTTAAAAAAAAACCAAACTTTTATCCCCCACCTCCCAAATAGATGCAGTGCATCTGACTTTAGGCTTCAGAATATTTGCTAACAATTAAAGCCTTGATTTGTTTTTCTCCCTGTAATATTTGGTTAATAAAACTTTGTATAAATATTAGCTTACATTCCCATAGAGCATCTTGAATAATTGAATGTTGACACGATAATGATTTAAAATATTGGTGAGTTGAATGTTGATGAATGTGTATCTTCACTAGGTAACACGGTGGACCCTTTTAGTGCCTGAAATGGACATACTAAATGATGAGAGTAAACTATGAGTTACATAAAAGCATTAAAATCCTATTAAAATAGTACCAAATGAAGATATAGAGATAACTGTGGTATTTCTGCATTTGTGTAAATGCAGTATGAAGAACAGAGATAGGTTATTAGCAGGAGAAATCTGCATCTGATTTAAAATTATGGAAATTTTAAACTGCTTATACATTATTTTTCCTGTTAATAAATATCACCACTCTTAAAACTTCTCCATAAAACATTACGATTTAGGCAAATCCCATCAATGTCCTCTTTGCAAGCCTTGCATTTTTAAGAAATTATATTAGTTACAATAGCAGCTGTGAAATAGCAAGTGTAAAATAGTGTAAAATAAACAGATGGGACAAAAGAAAAATTAGGGTTTCAATTTTTGAATTTTTTAACTATTTATTTAGTAATATAATTATATTGTTTAGTTATAATATTTAAAATATATCCTTTATCACACCAGCAATACAAGACCATTTATTTTTAATTGATTGCCACTATAAGCAGACACACTGTACCCTGAGAATGTAAGAAGCACTAGATTTGGATGTAACTAAAAAACACACCATTTGACTAAATACTTCGTCATATGCCACAATTATACAAATAATGCTCTAAAAATAAATGCTCATAGTGCCAGGATTAATTTTATCTATCAGGATTTTTGTGTAGTTTCTAAATTTAATAATAATGCAAATGAAATACTTTTTCATTAAAGAAAATAAAGGAATATCTTTAATTTGTTTGGCTCAAAATGTTTTTATTTCAGTAAAAACTGGTTTGTCAAACACTACACTCTTCTAGGTCTTCAGTAGTGTATAAACAACCTTACCAATAAAATAATTAAAATGTATTGTAATTAGAGCATATCCAATTTTGCTTCATTATCATTCAATTACAACATGAACATTTATTTGACAAAACCAAAACAAATAAATACTGTAGTTCATAGAACAAATATTTCTATAAAGTTGAACACTTCATTACCTTATGTATAAATTGGCAAAAAAAAATCTGAAATCTATATAACGGATTAAAAACTATATTTGGATTTTGTAGTAAATAGTTACATTTTACTTATACATTTTGTAGGACTTACATATTATTAATTGCTGTATCACAGGGACAGAAAAATGTTCAGGTTCTCTCATAATATAATAGATGTTTATTTTCCAATATGCAGACAGCTTAATTTCAATTATTTGTTTAAAGCTTATTAATACAAAATTGCATTAGAGTGTGCCATATTAAAATATATGGTTTATAAAGTATATTTCTATTTTGACTTGATTGTGCTCTGTTTTAAAATCATTATGATTCAAAATTAAGTAACACAGAGAGATTTCACTCTACCACTATAAAAGCTGTCATATAGCTGTCATATATCCCTCATGCCCAATGTGGTATTGCAGAAAAAATTGTGTGCATTTGTAAGTTTGTTCTTTGTTTACTATCAGCATCATTTTGAAGATTTATATACCCAACAACATTGCTTTCTGTTTTAATATGAATTGGCATAATTTGATCAAAGTGAAACCATTTATGCAATACAAAATACTTAACCATGTTCAACTTTTTCACAGAACTCTCTGAAAATTGAAAATGCTTGACTTTACAAGGCATAATCCAGCAATGGTTTTGCACACCATATCAACAACTCATAAGTGTGATGTAAGCAATATGGCTTTATCACTGTAATAAGAAAAAACAAAGTTCATGCCCTTACCCTTTTTTTCCAAGTCATTTAATAATTTGGACTTCTTGTGAAGTGTATCACTCACTAATTTGATTTCAATATTTTGGGACAATAATTCTTCTAATTTTTCAAAAATTTGCTGCCCCTATAAGGAAAAGATTTATTTATTTACTTACTTACGTAAAACATTGATATGGTCACCCATTTTAAACCAAACTTTGGGCAGTTCGCAACCCAAAAATAAAACCAACGTATAAAAATGGAATCAAAACAGAAAAGGCTAGGTCCTGCAACTAAACCTTCTCATGCATCCCATAACAAGTTCATTCCATTCCAACCTCGGCAGCTTGTGGAAAACCTAGGTCTTAAATGCTTTTCAGAAGGTTAAGGAGATGGGGAGCTTCTAGACCTCAGGGGCAAGAGTTTCCATAGGACAGAGGCTGCCATAAAAAAGGCAAACTTCCTAAGTCCCATAAGATCAGAGGTGGTATTCAGTCAGTTCTGACAGGTTCCGGAGAACTGGTAGCAATAATTTTGGCTGGTTCAGAGAACTGACAAATACCGCCTCTGATTGGCTGACACCAGCAAATACTACCTCTGATTGGCCAATATCATAGCCACGCCCACTAAGCCACACTCACAGAACAGGTAGTAAAAAAAATTGAACCCCACCACTGCATGAGATGGCAGCTTTTAAAGGAAGGCACCAATGAGATGAGCTGGGATTACATAATATATAAAATCAACACAGTTATGAAACCTGGGAAGTCAATAGGAATAGGAAGTCAAGAGAACAATTGTCTACAGAGGAAATTATTTTTGAATGGTTTTTATATACACAATTAAAAAGAGATTTAATATAGATAAACAGGTAATTGGGAAGTGAAAAAAGATAAAATGGACTCTGACACTGAATTACATACAAATGATGAATATAGCATGTACAGACTTTGGCTGATATTTAAAATGGAGGAAGAGCAAGTTAAACAGTGCATGATACTATACTTCTATATCGGAAGTACCAAAGGGCTTCTGTGGTGAAAGGATCAGCCAGTGACATCACTATTGCCTCTGGGATGCCCAGATGGGGCTCCCATCTATCTACTCACAATTGTCTGCTTTCAAACTGTTGAGTCAGCAAAAGCTGGAGTGAGTGATGGCAGCCTACTCCATCACATGGCAGCAACCCCATCTCCAACACTAGCCTATTGATCATCACTCTAACCATGTGAGCCACTGTGTTCCCCAGTGCATGATAAAATGAACTAAGAATTTTGGTTATAATATATAGAGGTGGATCAATTGGGAGAAAAAGTAGTTAAAAGGACTGAAATTGACATTGTGTTAGTTTAAGAGGGAATTTTTACTAATGATATATCATTAGTATATGACACCAGAGAAATAAGTTAAGATGTATAAAGACACTTTTAATCACTGCTGGCAATGTGGAAAATATGAAGGATCAATTTAATATGCATGGTAGATTTGTGGGGAAAAATATTGGATACAAATAAATATAATGATGCAATGAATTCTAAAGACTCACATTCAAAGGAAGTCAGAATAATTTATACTGGGATTTATGTTTTGTATGTGGTAATTGCAATATGACCACTGTATGCAGAAAACTGGAAAAATACTGAAATACCCATAATGGAAGAATAGATTCTAAAGATGACAAACATGTATAAATGGCAAAACTGACCTAATTAGGGATATGACAATTATATCTTTATTAAAGATTGGAAATCTTTAATAGATTTTTGCTGAAAATGAAAAAAAAATGAACTGGTTGTATATGGATTTGCTGATTAAAAAGGGTTGATTATGGGAAGAAGATAATGATTATGTAATTTTAATGAGGAAGGAAAAAAGGATAAATTTCTTACAACAGCTGTAAGAAATTTTATATAATTTTTCTTTTCTTTTTTTCTTCTATCTATATTTTCTTTCATACTTTTACTTTTTCACCTCACCTCATATACTGTGTTATATTATATGATAATGCTTCTATAAGACTTTAAAACTATTGTCTGGAAAAGGGATTTGAAGCTTACAAAGTCATATAGATAGTATCAGGCAGAATGATATTTTGCATTCCGCTTAAATAAGAACACTGTACAAGAAGTCTAATTTTAAGCCAAAAAGTTAAAATAATTGGAAGCCTTTACACTAACACAAAAACCAGCGAGCAATTTTGAAAAGCAATTAGATGCTAAATTTTGGCAGAAACTTTGGCATAGAGATTACAAACTATGTTACTTCTAAAATTCATTTTATGTACTCTGACTTTTTAAAAGAATTGCAAGGTAGGATGATATTGCAAACTTCTAATTATATTAAGTTGCTAATCAGCATTTTAGAAAATGAATTGACAGAAACTTGAATTTGATTGTGGTTCCTCTACTGAATGCAAAAAAACCCAAAACCCTTTGATACAATACAAATTACATTTTTGAGCACGCCTGTAAATTGTTAAGGTCTTAATGAAGAGAAGAGGATTTTTCCAAACAAAACATAATGGCTTTGTGTTTGGAAGCCATCTGACTCTAAAGAATCAATGTTTGTAATTCTAACTCATCCATACACGATGCAACACACAAGTGGAATGAGCTTGTACAGCTAGTCCTTGACCATAATTAAGCCTCAAATTTCCATTACTAAGCAAGAAAGTTGTTAAATGAGTTGCTGATATAAACAGATGACTGAAAATTTCCATGAATTTATTGGGGCAGAATAATTGCTATTAAATGAATATAATTCTAGATTTATACACAGCTACAAAGAGAGATCCCTTAGCACGGGAATGGACAGGAAGTGAGATTTCTTTTTCTATTTAAATTGCAATTTCTGTACAGAGATTTAATTTTCTAGATATCCATCTTTCACAATCTGATAACTTTTTAAATGGTATCTAACTGATCTTTCTCAAAATCATTATGTGCACAGCTATAATGTTAACACTTGATCTCGACAATATTTCAGCAGGGGCTTGGTGGTTCTCTTACCAAAAAATCAGTTTTTGCAGCAACAAAGGTTGCAAAACTGATTTTTTTCAAGACCTGCTTGGCCAATTTTGTGATAGTTCAGCCTCTGTCTATATGAAAAACTGACAAATTGGAATTATATCAATTTAAAAATTGCACATAAATCCTTCTTAAGAGTGTTGGAGTAAAAAGTAGTATTAATGTTACAGATTCTTAATTATTCCTTATAAAAGTATTCATATGCTAAATGCCAGAGTTGGAATAAACAAACATTCA
>JANHFR010005171.1:39571-51474 GCA_032468015.1 Mimophis mahfalensis | reverse complement strand
AGCAATTGTCTTCATCCTTTGTATTGACCTGCTTATTAAAGCGGTGTTTTACAAAGTCAGCTTATTGACTTACAAAGCCAATTTATTGCCCGCAACAATCTGGGTCCTCAGTTTACCTCATAAGGATGGAAGGCTGAGTCAACCCTTTTGGTGGGCAATGTGATTTTTTCCTTGGTAGTTCCTTGATTAGGGTATTATTTTCTGCTTGATTTGTCTATGGAGATTCTCAGTCATCCGGGTCACAGTTGTCCCAAAGGTGCTTTTTCAAAAGGCAGCTGGACTTTCTGGGTTTTTTTCCTTGAAGATGTTCCATTTCTCATCCAAGAAGCTTCTTCAGAACCATGCTTTTGGTTATATATGTAGGAGTGCTATAATTTCTAGATGCTCTGCTATGGTCTTTGCTGTGAGTCATGAGACTGATGCTCCCATGTTTCCCTCTGATTTGTTGGTATATTTATCCCTCAACTGAAAATAGGTAGTGAGGCAGAGACTGAGGAGGTCCATGAGTCTGGGTATCTTAATCTTGGTGTATTTGGTGAGGTGTGCTGTGTGGTACTACTACCATGGATTCTTTCCCTAGTCCTGGATCTATGGATGCAAGGGGTGCTGTGACATTGAATGAAACAATAAAGTCCTCTTCTTCTGTTATTAGGACTTTGATTTTTCTGAATGCACTGTAGTGAGTGGGGGTTGATGGAACATTCACTCCCTTCTGTCCAAGCTTTTTGTAAGTTGTTTTCTTAAGTTGTATGTTGGGGGTCCCTGGTAATGATACAATTGGACAAAGTGGTATGTTAGGCTTGTGTATTTTGTGATATCCACAGAAGTGTGTCCAGAATGGTCCATTGGTTTTTGTTTTGTTTTTTATCTGCCATTGTTCTTTTGAGATTCTTTCCTGCTTGGGTTGTTAATCAACCTTTTGATCAGGTTATCCAGTGTGGTCTTTTTTAAAATCCCATTTATATCCCGCCCTTCTCTGAAGACTCAGGGCGGCTTACAGTCTAAGAGCACAACTCATTATGCTCAGCAACAGCCTTCATTCCATGTATATGCCTGCTCATTAGGGCTTTTGCCCCCCCAAGCGGCACTTTTACAAAGTCAGCTTATTGCCCCCAACAATCTGGGTCCTCATTTTACCTCCCTCGGAAGGCTGAAAGGCTGAGTCAACCTTGAGCCCGGTGGGATTCGAACTTGCACTAATTGCAGGCAGCTGGTGGTACTTAAGGAGGCATTAGCCTAATGTTCCACCAGTTTCTGCATTGGATTGGTGTTTATTGAAATGTAGTGGGGGGGGGTTTCTTTGTATTCCACTAATACTTCACCTTTTTGAATGTATTATGTTTTATTCACAATAACCATGGTTTGGTCTTTGTCTGCTGGGAGGATGGTAATGGCTTGGCCCTTCTTTAGGTTTTGAGTACTGCTTTGTGTTGGTTCTGCTTTGGTGTACTTCCAGTCTGAGGTATGATTTCTGGATACTTGTGGCAGGTCCTGTAGTTTTTAAATGTTGCTTGCAAGGCTGCAAGGAACTCTAACTAATCAACATTATGCGTCTTAAAGTTAAGACTTTAAGACTTCTGGAGATTATTGTAGTCTGCGATGGATAGTGGGTGGCTAGATATATATTGATTACCCATTCATGTTCAGGTATCCCTTTGCTCCTAGGCTTTAGCTTGAACAGTTTGGTTTTGGAGTTTTGTTTTCCTTTTTTCAGCTTGTCTTTGAGATATAGCCTCGATGGTGGTTGTAGCAATTTGTGTTGTTCTGGGGTTTGCTCTAGTTGTTCCTTGAGGTTTTCTGTGCCATGTTGGTATTTAGTCTGAGGTGAGCATCCATGATCATTAACTGTATCATTTTTCAGCCACTTTGTTGAGCTGAAAATATTTTGCTGGTCATTTTGACCTATTTGCGATCTGCTTCAAAGCAAGATTGCAAGTTAGGTTATCTACAGTTAGGGAATGTCTCAGTTAGATTACTGCAAAGCAATATACAGGGACTGTCTTAGAAGACAGAAGTTTAAAATAATACCAAGCATGGTAGCTAGAATTTGGATTAAGGTGGACCACTTCATGTCAGTATGACAATTAAAAAATGATTGTCTGTTTAATTACTTCCAGCTCCATGCAAGATGAGACTTAGTTTTTTTAAAGTCCTAAGTAACTCAGGACCAAAATCTCAGAAACTTTGTGGATTATCATTCAGCTTCTTCCAAATCATTCAATATTTCAAATGTTGACAAGAAATGCATGGATATTTTACTATGGTCATCTGAACCAATATTATCCATACCAATCCACCATAAAGCTGAAATGATTTGTATGATGATGCAATCAGGAAAATTCCCATGATTTTTTCTTTTTTGTTGCTACTGTCTACATTCAAAGTTCTGCTCTGACATATATTTTAACAGAAGTCATTGTGATTTTTGTACTGATCCCCAAATAGTTAATTATGTTTTGCACAGCATTCATCCAGATGTTGATGACTTGGTGGAGAAAACCATTTGAAAATAATATTGGTTCATTCTGGCACAGGGGTTGCTTCAGTAATTGTGGCACCAGATAGAGGTGATGTCATGAATGACTGTGTTTGATCTGAAATGCAAAGAAGGGTACTTGTGTCCAATCATCAAAAGAATAGTGTTCTAGAATGATATAAAGGAAAAGTTCTTTTGTTCATCTCACAAGAGGTAACCTGACTGAATAACAGCCAGATCTCAATGGATCACTAGTTTCATTGACTTCAGACCAATTTCAAAGAGATTTTGAAACAACATTGCTAGATATTTTAATTTCTTGCCTCTTACAAGCCTTGTGTATTGCAGAGAGCTCAAGGTAGCAATCTAGGGGTCTGTTTGTATGCTAAACTGCACAGAAGCGGTTACAGCAGCTGGGTGTGACTTTCTGTTTAGTTGAACTTTCCTCTGTCAAGAAGTATAATGGCTTTCACAATTACCTCATTGTCCTCTTCTTTTTGTCCCTCTCTCTGTGTTCCAAGCTGGCTAGATCGGACTCGTTGAGTTTCCTTTCCAAAACAGAGGAAGGAACACTCCACACTCTGCATCTATCAATGACTCATGCAAGATAAATAGAAAATTTAATGTGTGCTTTATTCTCTCTAACTGCAGCCAGAAAACTTGAGATGGGGTGGGGAGGGATATTTAGCTAAGTAGATGATCTCACTAAGAAACCCCTCATCAGCAAAATCCCCAAGGAGTGTTTACTTTACAGGGCCAAGGCCAGGCCTTTAGCCTTCACCTCTGTATACTGTCAGCCATGATATAACTGGAAGCCAGGTTTGCTGTCAAGTTTGCTGTCCTGATTTGGCAGCCAGAGAAAGAACTGTTGACAGACAGTTTATGCAAGGAGTGGAAATAAATGACAAAGCCTTTCTATTGCTTATTGCTGTGTGTGTGTTTTTTTTTTCTAAATAACAGGAAGCACATGTACTCCCCTGTCAATCAGGCAGAGTCAAATTAAAATGTGGTGGAGAAGAGTGTTTGGGCCCACCTACTTTTAACCAGCTACACCATAATGAAGTGGTATAGAATGGTTAGAGAGGAAATTGTCCATGGTTAAACTAACTCCCTGGGATTCAGCAGTTTCAATTTCGTGATCAAGTTAAGACAGAAAATTGTTTCCACCCCTCAGCAGAATTTCTGAGTGAACTGATGCAAACAAGAGCCTACGAAATGTTTCTCAAACTTGAACTCTTGAAGATGTGTGGACTTCAACTCCCAGAATTCATGGCTAGCTGGGGAATTCTGACAACTGAAGTCTACTCATCTTCATGAGTGGAACTGAAGTCCATTCATCCTTCAGACAAGGGTGAAAAACATTTCTCTAAGAAGTAGTGCTAGAGAACCAAAGGCCTTTATGTTTGAGGGACTTCAGAATTCATGCTGCGGATGTTTTAACAGCTATGGCTCAGAAGTTCACGGCCTCCAAGGTTTCTATAGATTTCACGGAAATTGTTTCAGGATCTAATCATGGAGCATGTCATAGCCTTGATCTGTTTTTTTCTTCCCACTACTTAGGATCAGAAGTAATATTCATGTCATTTATGAATCACTACCTGCTAACATTGCAGCCTAGTCTCTTTTCAAGAGGAGGAGATCAAATTAGGCTAGGTCATTTGTAAAAAATGAAGAAACCTAAGGTAGCTATGGAGAGTGTTCTCTTAAATGTAGCTGGCCATGAAATCCGTCTTGCTGAGAAGTAGAATACTGAAGTCACTTCATATGGTGGGTCTTGTGTGTCCCACACTCCATGCTGAAGCCCAACATGCACTATAATTCATTGAACACTTGCAAGCAAGGAGGCAGGTAGGCACTATGGCACAAGTCCAGTGGCTGCTTTCATTCACTACATAAAGGTGAATTATTCTGGAGCTTAACTAAAAACAGAATTCCACAGGAGGAAGATGATCTGTTCTGTGGTCTGGAAGAAATGGAGCAGGATCATTATTAGCCATTTAATTGCTGTTTCAAACTGTGAATAAATACATCACTTTTCTCCCATACCATGAAGGAAAGCTATAGACAGTATGGAAAGAGAAGATGAGTGATTTATTTAGTGGCTTATAAACGCTTGCTTTGGCCACCTATTTTAAGTGCCCCTTTTTCCCCGAGCTTTTCTTCTTATAAGATATCATCTTAAAAGAGCTACTGAGAAAACAATCCATTCTGTAAGTCAAAGTACTTGTAGGAAAATGCTTCATTTCTGTGTGAATTGAGGATTCTGCATTTTTCTAATCTCCTTGGTTCACCAGTTTATTGGTGATTGATTTGATCACCAATATTTTAGATTTAAGATTTAAGATTTATTGAAACTTGTATGCTGCTCTTCTCCCAAAGGACTCAGGTCGGCTAACAATTAAAAACACAAAGTACAAAATTTAAGAAAAGATTAAACCACTAATCCAATAAATCTTTACACAATTAAATTTGGATAAAAATAACAAAGCAATTTAAAAATCCCAATTTAAAACCCAAGTCAGTCCAGGGTTAGGGTTATCAAATATAATTTGATTGATCCAGACTTGTCCCAGTTTGGTCATTTGATTGATCCAGACTTGTCCCGGAGGCTTCAGCTGGTACAGAATGTGGCCGCACGAGTTGTGATGGGAGCCTCCCGATACTCCCATGTAACACCTCTTCTCTGCGATCTGCATTGGCTTCCAGTTGCCCTCCGGGTGAGATTCAAGGTCCTGGTGCTTACCTATAAAGCCCTGAATGACTTGGGTCCGGAATATTTAAGGGGACACCTGCTACCAGCTTCCCACCACCCGGTCCGCGCACATAGGGAGAACCTCCTCCGAGTACCACCGGTTTCGGAGTGTCGTCAGATGGCACCTAGGAGGAGAGCTTTCTCTGTAGGAGCTCCCACTTGGTGGAACCAGCTACCACTAGACCTACGGACGCCCCCCGACCTCCACTCATTCCGAAAAGAGCTGAAGACCCATCTCTTTACGTTAGCTGATCTGGATTGAGGGAAGGGTATTTTATTTTATCGTATACGTCCGGACATACCGGACTTAGTTTATTTTAATGTATTTTAATTTGTACTTTCTGTTTAATGCCCTGTAAACCGCCCTGAGTCCATTCTGGAATAGGGTGGTATATAAATCGAAATAATAAATAAATAAAATAAATAAATGCAGAGCTTATTTATCTTCTAGAAAACATAATCAACTTTGGGGCAGCTGTTCCTAACTCATACTGTTCAGAGACCTTCTGCACAGTGAAATATAGCATGCTGTTAAAGAATAGATCTTTGTGTGTCAGATGACCAGCTCTGTAGTTCCCAAAACTGTTGCTTTAGATGCAGGGGTTGACTCAAGCACCGACGTAAGAGATAAGTGGCTACTGTATTGGTAATCTTTTTGATGTGCAGCAGTGAATGGGTTGCCCCAGTGTAATTCAGGAGGCCAGAGTCAGCCTTCACATTTAGCATGGGGCTGGAAGATGCAAAGTGGTAGGGTCCCATAGGAGGCAAAAGAAGAAGCGGACGGTAGAGAAGAAGGTGGCTGGATAGACTCACTGAAGCAGTTGGTGTGAACTTAAATGAACTCCGGAGGATGCTAGAGGACAGGAAGGCCTGGAGGAACATTGTCCATGGGGTCGCGATGGGTTGGACACGACTTCGCAACTAACAAGGATGGAGCTTAGGTTTTGTTTATTTGTTTGCGCTAAGCTTATTTCTAGAGTGTTTGCGGGAGTTTTCATACATTTGGCCTGAAGATTATAGGAAATTTTATCATTAGTTTTTAGCAAACAAATGGATGAACCTCTAGCTCTTCTTCAATTTAAAATCTTGGATTGCCTCTGGCTGAAGTGGACATTTTATTTTAATATGCTGTTTCATTCCTAATGCCATCATTCATTCAACCTCTAGGTTTTTTTTTTCTTGAGTTAGTGATAAATTTACTTTTTTCGCCTTCCCCGCAATCTGATCACATTTATAATGCATCATTTCTTTGAAGAAGAAAAACAAAGAAGCCAATACTCACCTGCAAAATAAATCAGTTAAAAGCAATTTTGTCATGCTGACATTTCCTCTGGAATGTAATTGTTTTTCAACAGAGATGAAAAGGAAGGAATAGTTTATATCCTGAAAGCCTTTGAAATGTCTATCCAGGGGACAGACCCAAAGACAAACACGCCTGGAAGAAGCAGGCAGCGTTCCAAGACCGCAGATGGCCCAATTTGATAAGTCCATAATGTTGTTCTCCAGGTGCTAATTGCATGCCAGGGAGAATGAAGATGGCTTTGCTGGATCCGACACAGCAAGGCCCACAGAGATGTATTCTTGATGAGGGTCCAGGTGCAAGTGGAGAAAATGTAAATCACACAGATTTATCTCCTTTGTTTTCTTGACGTGGATCTCTTTGGCCAAGGATACAGAACTTGTTAAGATGGACAAGGTAACAATGGAATTATAAGATGCTACTATTTGGAGATTTGATAAAGTTTTATGAACCAGCTTAATAGATTCAAGTTAACTTCTGGTCACTTGAATGAGCCTCGGTGGTGTAGCACTTAGCTGCCAGCTGCCTGCAATTAGGGCAAGTTCGAATCTCACCAGGCTCAAGGTTGACTCAGCCTTCCATCCTTCTGAGGTAGGTAAACTGAGGACCCAAATTGTTGGGGGCAATAAGCTGACTTTGTAAAACACCGCTTGGGTGGGTGGCAAATGCCTCAATAAGCAGGTATATACAAAAGAATGAAGGCTATTGCTATAAAATGCATTAGGTTGCATTAGCTTATAAGCTGCCCTGAGTCTCCGGAGAAGGGCAGCATATAAATTGAATTTAAAAAAAAAAAAATCTTTGGAGGGAGAATGGCTCCATTATGTTTTCCAACAGCCCCATAAAATCTATGTTGAGATGAATTTGAACAGTCCTGAGTGTTGTCCCCTTTTCTCAGATCTATGTTGGCATTCATGCCACTGCTATTTCAGGGCTAGAATTTGCAGAGAATATTCACCCAGCAGCATGTGCCACAGCTGCCCTCAAAGGGTTAAGTGTTCCTTCACCCACCGCTCCCCCAGTACTTTTGTTCTGAATTCACAAAAGGCAGTCAGTAAAAAATAATCTGCCTGCATACCTTCCCTTCCTCAAGCCAAATAAACTTGCTTGGCAGTTTGCAAAAGACAAATTCTTCCCCCGAGAGGCTGCTTTATGAAAAGTGATGATGACAGAAGGTTGATTAGAAACCATGTGAATAGGTCTATGGCCGTAGGGATGCCACCACAATCCTGAGTATGCAATTCTCTCTGTAAGTGCTGCAGTTATGAAGCCAAAGAAAGTGGCCTGGGTGTGGGGAGAGAATCTCCACATGGAAGGTTGAGTTTGGATGCTGTATCTTTCTTGGTTTCAACTCAGCATCAATGGTGGAGCTACAGAGGAGAAGGGGACATGGAGGCTTTTACCTGTTAAATTTATTCATTGTTGAATTATAAAAATGTAAGGTTTGGTGCATTTAAAATCGCTGACTAGGCCAGGCCATACCACACTCACTCAACTGTGTGCTGCTAGGCAGAATTTGCCACCCGAATGTATCCATGTAAGTTGTCAATCACAGGCTGAGCCGAAGCCTATAAATATGGGAGGCATATATGCCTCGTGTAGTAGTTCTTCAGCTTGTGTTCCGCTTTTCCCTTGTATTCTTCTCTGTATACTGACTACCTCAATGATCGTGTAACTGCTTGCACAGATGTATATAGATTGTAAATAAACATCTCCTCTTCTGGACCTCGAATGCCTCAATCTTCTAACTCTGTTCCTGTAATCCATCGACCTCCAATAGTTGCAAAGTTTTCCAAATAATTGTTAAGTGGCTAGCAGAATGAAATCCAACTCTGCATTCAGACCAATCAATAGGAGAGCCAGACAAAAGCTGCTTTCCTCTCGAATTTAATATTACCCAGTGGAAGTGAGGCTTTCTTCTGATGGACTGAAAGTGTAGGAAGTGAGAAACCAAATGCAGTACTACAGAGGAGTTATTAAATATCTCTTTGTTCCATGATTAATTTGTAGAACAGAAGTGGGCAACCAAGGGTTGTGGGAGTTGTAAGCAAGACAGCTGGGGGGCACCTGTTGTAGAGGAGGAGGTGCAAAGCTTCAAGCTGATTCAGAATCACATCCTTCAACATTCTTCCCCCAGAAGCATGAATGCTGGCAAAGTGACTTTCGTATTCTGGCATGTTCTAATGTGAAAAGAAGTGAGTACAGGTAGACAGTTTTTCAGATGACAGAAACCTGCCAGCACTAGATTCTACTGTTTCTTCTATTCCTTAGACTTACAATAACTTTAGTGTCCTTTTATTGTCCCTTTAAATGTACACTAATCAGCATACATTAAAATGAAATTTCATTGCATACAGCTCTCAAAGGGTCACCACTTCCAAAATACAGAAAATAAACATGACAAAAATATAAAGAAAGAAATAAAAAATTATGCACATACCCACATATATTATAGGACACAGAGAACCAACACAGTCTAGTCCAGATATATACATGTACATGGCGAGAAAAATGAATCTAGCGAGTTTACAGATGGATGGCATAGAGAATAAAGCTGTTGCAGAATCAGGTAGTCCTGCTAGAAATACTTCAAAACCTCCTCCCAGAGGGGAGCAACAGAAACAGACCATAAAATTGGTGTGTGGGGTCTCTGCCAGAGAAACAATGAAAAGAAGATGGTAATATTGCTAAGAACAAGACCCACCTGGCTTAAATATCAGCTGAAGTGCCAGGAGTTCCTTTTCATAAATGTGTAATAACTTTGTTCTTTTGCTTAAGTTTTGATTTAGAAAAAGTAAAATGCAGTCCTCTAAGTTTCTAAAATGTATAGTAATTAATAAATTAATATAGCATTTGTAGAAACTTACATATGTAAGAAGCTATTTGGTCCTAATTAAGGCATCAGGTTAGAAACCAGGAGGCTGTGAGTTCTAGTTCTGCCTTCGGCAGAAACTCATCTGGGTAAAATCTTGCCAAGAAAACTTCAGAGACCCGTCCAGGCAATCTGCAAAAATTGGATATGACTGAATTTAGGGGGGGAAATCCCATACATTCTCATTATGCTATTAATTTTTAAGGTATCAGTTATTAACCAGTTAGCTTATTTGAATATAGTTAGCAAGCTTTAAATTGCAAGAATGAATAGCTGCTCCAAAAAATATGTCACATAATAATGTGCTGTCTGAATGAGAAATTTAGTAGTACACCAAAATCTTTCCTTTGGGCCTTTGCTGATTTTAAGTTTAGATTTTTCTTTGAGACCTTTAATAAGAAAAAGCCAGGGACACAGATATTGTTAGGTGCCTGCTCTTTCTTTAAAAAATTTTTTTTAAAAAATGACACAAGGAGTCCAGAATTAGAGTAATATGTAATCCACAAGGCTCATTATCAGATAAAATCTCTCTATATAAGTGAATTAGAGTTGGATTTTAGATCCTTTCCTTTTCGATCTATGTATGCATACCTGCAAATAAACTCTCAAATTTGATCTTTCAGCATCCCAAAATAGCAGATGCAATGTTCCATTGTGCTGTATGCAGAAGACACAGCTATTATTTCAAGGACTCCAACTGACCTGAAATGATCCTTCAGAAGCTTAGTATAATACTGCAGGCAAAACCAGCTGATAAAATAATTTTCAAAAGACTACAGTGATATCTTTTGTCAAAAGATTTAGGAATCTAGGAAAGCATTTCTGAGGAGAGCGATACCCTAAGTCTTGCAAGGCTGACATAGGTGTTGCAAGGTAATTCAGGCAAGAAGCATGCCCAGATAAGCTATATTTTATTGTTAAGTTACATTAACAGACTGAAAGTATTTGTCCCTGTCAGAATATTGTTGGCCATGATTGCTGAGTCACAGTGAAGGTCATCTGACCATCCCCACCAATAACATATAGTCAGAGCACAAGCTCCTCCAACAGAATTAAAACCCTCTGGCCTTCTCTCTCTAGCCTGTATTGCTATCTCTTACTTGCACACATGGAGCATAGATAGACAGCCTAGTTAAGGTTTTATATCTTTATTGTTTTATTTCTTTTTAATAAATACTTTACATTTGAATGGAGCAGACTTATGTCCTGTTTTATCACAGATACATGACCAAATGATCCAATCACCTCTAACAGTCCCCTCCTCTCTTTTTAGCTTCTGGAAAACTAAGGAGGGTCCCCTTCTGAAATGTTTCCCATATTTTGTCCCCCCGTGGACTGAGCTTCTTCTTATCTGACGACTGTCCAATTGCCTGTCTTCCTTCTGTCTCCCAATGTCATCCCCACATACCATTTACGTTGTGACAGTGTTCTCATTCTCTGGTGTTTAAAAGGTCAGAAAATACCAAATGGAAATGATGTGACTTCATTTCCCTCCAACTATCCCCAGGTTGCTTGTCTGCATTTATATATAGTTCATACTTCATTTCCTCAAAGTATTTTTCTGAGCCAAAAGGTAAGGAAGTCACAAAAGGCAGAACTTAAGAAAGTTGTGTCAAAAGATCCTTAAGAGTTACTGGAACTTAAAAATGTAGACATTGTGCATTCATTCCCATTGGGGATGTTCTTGGAAAACAGTTGTCTGACCATTCAGGTGATAGAGTAACTAGGTAGTGAAGTTAGTCCAATGGGAATCATTGCACAGGCTTATCTTCACTGCCTATTTACTCTATATGTTGTGGCCCACCAGCATGCTGCAGAACTGGCAGCTGACTCCAACTCAGAGGGAGAGCTGGAGCCACATTTGGATGTAAGGGAGGAACTGGCAGATGAAGCTGTGCATGCGTCTGGGCCATCCACTAGCTATCAGGGGTCCTCGGCTTCTGATAGCAGTGGCGAAGAGGCCTTGATTAGTGTGCGAGCGAGCGTGCAGGCTAATTAGCAGGCAACAGCAAAGGAAGAGAAGAGGCTGGGCCACAGTTGACCAGTGATTGGCCACACCCTATAGGACTTAAAAGGGGGTATGATTGGAAAAGGACCTTTACAGAGAACAACTTGTTGGTTTTTGGAAGAATCTTGTCTCATGTGGATTTGTTTTGGAAACAGAGTCTCTGCATCGAGTCTGCACTGTAAATCTAGTGTTAAGGACACTGAGTAATTGTAAGTACATCTTATCCGGGAGTTTGGCAGTTTGCCCAAAGAGGTTGGCAAAGTGCCGGAGGACTTGGCAAGCTCCCAGAAAAAAAATAAACTTATGAAGGGCTTGTCATCTGTTTGTTGGCGAATAAAGGACAGTTTTGCTATTAATTTCCCCCTCCTCTTCAGAGTCACTTTATGGCATGTTCCTCTGTTCCATTTCTGAAGTCCATTTTCTTTCTTTCTTTCTTTCTTTCTTTCTTTCTTTCTTTCTTTCTTTCTTTCTTTCTTTCTTTGTTTCTTTGTTTCT